>PITA01029972.1:0-17152 GCA_004023965.1 Spilogale gracilis | reverse complement strand
CAGAAACACCCTAGGGGGGAGGGGCTGTTCCGAACCCGGGCAACGCCCCATCCTCCCCTCCCCGAGGCATTCGGGGTACTAGGAGTTAATTTGGGAACGCAAATATTAAAAACAGAACATGTTCATGCAAAGTCCATATACAAAGAACCTTGGTCTCTCCCGTCTCAAATAAGTAGGGATATCACCTCATCCCGGGGTGCCCCTACGGTGAGGGGCAAGGGCGCTTCCTTAATCGCGGTGATACCTGTCAGTCAGGACAGGGAGAGACCTCAGAGCCACAGCAGAGAGCCAGGCGCTCGGGAGGACAGGCAGATGCCGTGCTCCATCCCGACACCAAGAAATCAGGAAGTCAGACAACGCGGAAACATGATCTCGTCCGATTTTTGTTCATGGCTAGTGAATCAGATGACCCAACCGGTCAGGAAGAACCCAGTCCTTGGGCCCGCAGAGCAGAAGCAGTGCTTTCTCGGAGTCTCCGGTCTCTCCGACGCGTACACGGGGCTGCACGGTTGGGCAAACGTGGGAGAAGCGTCGCTCGGTTCCACGTCAGCCAAGGGCTGTCGTGCGATCGGTGGCACCCAGGGAGCAGCGCCCTGGGACCACCAGCTACTGCCGGTGCCGTCCTTGGGCGGAGGACACGGCTAGAGGCTTGGGTCTCTGGGCGTCGTCCTGTTGCGGCCCCCGGCGGGCACGCGTGTGTCGGCCCAGGCTTCCAGGGCAGCCGCGAGGTTGTGGATGCGCGGGCTGCGCCCTCGGGCGGGCGGGCAGACTCGGCAACGCCGTGCCCGTCTGACTCCTGGCTTCCATTTGCCAAACCGTTGGCAGCCCTTCCTCTCTCCTCACACGTTCCAACAGAGAGCTCCGGGACTCCCTGGGTGGGGGTGATTCCCTCCACGAACACGGCCAAGACTTACTATTGAGATGGGGAGACTTTCAAAAAGTAAAAAAAAAGAGCGAAAAGTCAGAAAAATAAACGGCAGGAGGTGAGGGAGTGATGTGGCAAAACCCCTCTTTTCCCAACCAACCTCCCAGCCCTGAGGGCACGGAGCCAGTGGACGAAGATCAGAATGGCAGGGGTCCGGGGAGGAGGCATCCAGGGTAGGCCAAGGGGCCCGGCATGACGGGCTTCCTCATGGGGCCAGGTGACGGGGGCTGTTCTGAGTTCCGAGTGTCCGCGACTCATGGGCAGAGCGGACATGCGGGTGCCCCTGGGTGCGCCTCCCCCAGGAGCAGAGGAGAGGGCAGAGGGAAGACGCAGGAATGATCGTGCCCAGACGTGCCCGGATGCCGTGGCCTGATGCCGTGGCCTGATGGGCGGGGCCGGCGTGCTGACAAGGGGAGCTCGGAGCTCAGACGTCTGAATGTCGGCTCTGGTCCTGCCCGGGGCCGTCTGTGAGCCAAACCGCTTCGCCTCCTCCCTGCAAAGAGGGCAGATGGATGCGAGCGGCCACACAGCCCACACCCGGCAACGGGTCAGATGCTGACTCCATGTCTGCGCCCAAACCACGGTGTTTACACCCACACTGTGAGCAAGCGGGAGAAAAGACCCACAGAACGGGGTCCCAGGGGACAGCCCCAGGCCCTGCATTGTTGACCGGCACTTTCTGCGGTCCACGGTGGCACAGCCACATCGGGCTGGAAGGAACACGTCGGGCCAGAGGGTAAAAGCATCACAGGAAAAATGAACCAACGGCAGACGCTCGGCCGCGGGAACCCAGGTGGTTCTGGCCGAGAGCCCAATGTAGCTCTCGCCTGTTGGGGCCACATAACAGAGGGAGGCCCAGAGTCACATGCATGACGTGCTCCCTGTCCCCTCGGCCACCGAGACCCTTGCTGTCCAAGAAACTATCAGAATGCAGGACGGCAGAGTGAGGCCATAAGATCAGCTTCAAACTCGCCATCTGATCAAAGGCGGGTCTTTGCAGACCTCATGTTCCACGGCTGGGACACCTGCACGTGATCCCGATGGACGCCTCTGTCTCCACGGGGTCGAGGACGACCTCTACCAAGGGTAACTGTTCAGCATGTCGGCGCTGGGGAAGCTCTTTCGTAACGGATGCACTGACTTGGAAACTCGTCAAAGCTGGGCACAAATCCACGGTACCCTGCACTGGCTAATCTTTTTTGCTTTGTCTGCTTTTAATCCCTTTTGTAATCAAAGCAAATGGCTACAGGCAGAAGGCATCAGGAAAGAAAAACAGTGAAGACACAGGCCGGCGGTCGGTGCAGCACCTTTACAAACTTCGAAGCGCGCTGCTGGAAGGCTCCGAGACCCCCCACGTGGAGTGGCTGGGAGGGCCCGCGCCGCAAGGGTGCTGCTCTCCCGGGAGTCCCAGCAGCAGGAGACACAAGAGACCGGCGCCGGGTGAACACACTAGGCATGGCTGCAGACCCCAACCCGATCCCCGGGCTCACTGGGCGCAGGCGTAGCCCTGAAGGAAGGCCGCTGCAGGCTGGGTGCGCGATTCTGCCTCCAGGCTGACACCGGGGCTGCTGGGGAGGGACACAGCTGGATGGAGCAGGGAGCCGAGAACCACAGAGAGGGGCGCACACCTGCACACGCCTGCACCAGGTGCTTGGACACGTGGGCACTAGGACCCACTTCACCTAGCTCTCCCGGAAACTTGACTTTGGAGACGGCGACCTGTGCATATATATGAAGCTGACCAACAAATCTGAGTTCATGCTAAAATCGCCCATCCCGCAACCTCCTGCCTGCTGGGGTTCTGAGTGGACCCCCACCGCCAGGCCACACACTGTTTCCGTCGTGGGAGGCGGGAGCAGCCACTACAAAGGCCACGGCCGCTGAGAACGGCGGAGGAAGAGCAGGGGTAAAGAGCTGAACCACCCCGAGAGGAGCTCCTCCTCCCACCAAGGGTGGTAATAAACTTCACCGGACCTGACGTGGGCAATCCTCAGGGGACTGAGAAGGTGCAGTTTTTCTCTAGAGAACTTCTGTGGTCCTCGGAGGGTGAGCAGGGTGCAGGAAATGTCTTTTCCGTGAGGAACACCTCGTAACTCACAAGGAGCTGAACCTAAATGGAGTTGCGAAGGTCATTCTTATTTCATAACAAGAAGGGATTTCGAAGGAGCCTTCCAGCCCTCCACTTGCCTTCCTCAGCCATGCAGGGCTTGCCCGTCATAATCGAGAGCAAGGACGTCCATGTAGTAGACATCAAGGGGCCCCCACAATGTAGGCAGGTGTGCAAGAACCTGAAAAACATCCTCTAGACGCTCAGAGCGTTAGTTAGGCACCAAGTACTAAGATACTGACAGACCGAGGGTGAACACGATGGACTTCATCAGGAGAGTCACGTGAGCATGAGAGGCAGCCACAGGAATCACACACAGACGGAAGGGTGCTATGGCACTCCCCAAAGTCAGTGCCACCGAGACCCGCACCCCCGCTGTTGGGAAGCCTACCGCACTGAATCCTGCGGAGAAGCAAAGAACCATTTTGAAATGAATTGGTGCTGAATTTACATGCATTCCACAAATTTGAATGTTTGAGTTTCTTAAAATGGGGGACACATTTAGAAATCACTAGATTTTACAACTAAATTATGATTGAATAAGAGTTAATTATGTTTACGTTTGTCATGAAGATACATGCAAACATGCTATGAATGGTCATATTAACCACAGCAGCCAAATGTGCAGACCCATTTAGTACTATTCAAATCCAAACTCAGTGTTAAGGCACTTGGAAGGCAGTTCATTTGTGATGCAAACATGTCTCTGACTTGTATGCACTAAATAGAATAAACAAAGCAATGAGCTAGTTGCAAAAACAATGAGATAATCAGGATGTGCAAATTTTGCTTTGATGACTTTTAAAATCAGAAGAAAGGGAAAGAGTACATCCTATTTAGGCAGGTCCTTATTTATTCTTATTTAAGATGTATCAAAATGTTCCTTGAGGTTTAGAAAAGACACAGATGACTGCCACAGTCTGTTCACAGCTCAATTAGTGGCTTGTAAACTTCTAGGCCTACTTGTAAAGAGACTGGTTTCCATGTGCCTATCCCTTCATCCATCTATGCATATATGCACCCATCCATCTGTCCACCCACCTACCCCCCATCCATCTTTCCATCCATCCATCCGTCCACCCATCCATCTGTCCATCCATCCATGCATCCATCTGTCCATCCACCCGCCCCCATCCATCTTTCCATCTATCCAACTATTTGTCCACCCATCCATCTTTCCATCCATCCATCTGTCCATCTGTCCATCCATGCATCCATCTGTCCATCCACCCACCCCCATCCATCTTTCCATCCATCCATCCATCTTTCCATCCATCCATCTGTCCACCCATCCATCTTTCCATCCATCCATCCATCCATCTGTCCATCCATCCATGCATCCTTCCATGCATCCATCCATCCATCCATCCATTTTACAAAAACTTAATGAGCATACTCTGACTCAGATGATGAGCCAGGTGTTAGGAAGACACAGAGGTGAACAGGATAAAGAACTCCCTCTTGAGAATTGCTTGTAGCTGGTCAACGGGTTCCCCGAATTGTGGTCCAGTATTCCCGACATAACATCTGCCTGGGCATCACATGGTAAAATGCATACACTGGGCACTTAGCTTAGACTTGCCAAATCAGAATATCTTGGTCTGCCTTTGCAACAAGTATCCCATATGATTCTTAGACCTGCTAAAATTTGAGAATTGAACTCTCGGAAAGGTTTGCAATGAAAACAAAAAATTATGATATGTTTTACTATGCTGCTATAAACATCTAGTAAAAGCAGAGGAGAGAGGGCTAACTCAGACCCCACAAAATAAAGACTCTTCATTAATGAGAGCACATCCTACGCACGGGGAGTACACAAAGAAATTCCACACATTCTGTAGAAAACCAAATGGTAAAATATAAAGTTAATTTTAAGTCTATACAAACGTGTCTGGCTTTTATGAAACAACTTTCCTTATAAAAGGAAAACTGCAACGGCACAGGAAATAATCCACCTTGAAATCCCGAAGATCCATCTGTTAGCGTTGTAAATCTTAATAAAAGCATGTCAAAGTGGCTGGAGAGGCGATGAGAATGACGGGGGTGCACCCCGTAGATGGAGAGCGGCTGTGCGCACGGCACGAGCAAGCACTCTTACTTTTCTGAGGCGCGTCTCCCGTTCAGAAGCACAGAGCGACTGACCCGCGAGGCTCGCACGGGACAAGTGCCCACGCTGCCGCCCACCGCTCGCAACACCAGTCCCATGTTCAAAGGTATCTGACCCAAAAGACAGGCTGATCTCTTTCATATGTCGTGTCACTCACTGATTAATACAAACCTGACAGTCAGCCTACCTGCCGGATAGCCACGGAAGTCCTGCTCCGCGGCACACGAGGCCCCCTTCCTCCAAAACGCATCTCGCTCCACAGCTGACGTGGGGAAGGGGAGCAGGCCTGCCTTGCGCCATGGCTCCCAGCCTGCCCAGCGGTGACCACTGGGCTTCCTCTGCTTTAGAAACATTTCCACCGTGAGGACATGGTGGAGACACCACTGGCATGCTCGGTGTCCATCTTTGAGAGACTTTCCCTGACCAAGTGCAGGAAGAGGGAGCAGGGATGGTGCGGGGTTCAGCCGTGGCCGGGGCCCTGCGGGCGCGTGTGGGACACAAGCACAATGCATCCAGGGCATGAGCGGGGCTGACCACGGCCTTCCCACTCGTCCCACAGCAGCAGCCGTAGCTGTGCCCGTCTCGCCTTATTCAGTGAGGCTTTCTGGTCTCCAGTCGGCGGGCTGCCCCACCCTTCCCCAGGCGTCACCGGGCGCCCATGTTTGTTTCCTTGGTGCCCCTTCTCTGCGACACACACACACACACACACACACACACAGCTGGATATCAGTGTGATGAGAAAAACCGTGCCGGGTGCGAGGATAACCACCGGCGGACACCTGAAGGACCCTGCGAAGGTCTCTGGGCTCAGAGGCACCGTGCGGAGATGCAGGCGGGCCCCGTGGCCCAGACCGTGGGCTCGGGGCCGCCCACGTGACTTCGGGTACCTGCCCCTTCTCCGTTTGGGAAGACTGGTGAGAAGAGGTACCAACCTGCAGGGCCGCGGTGACGAGAAACACAAGGGCCCTTTTTGGGACCTCATCCTCCCCCACAACACAACGCCAGCCACCTAAGTGCTGGGCACCCTAGGACGACTCCAAAGTCAATCAAAGCCAAGAGGAAAGCTACTAGAAACTGAGTAAACTTGCTGTGAGCACGGCCGCCGAGTGAGAAACGGGTCACACACTTTCCTTTAATGAGCTCTGGGGCGGCTCTGCGACGGTCACCTGCAGCTGGTGTCGGCAGTCCACAGTGCGCGTGGGGCCCCGGACCCAGAAAACGGGCCAGCCTGAGACCAGGCTCCCACAACGGCTCTGCGGCTGCCCACGGTGTCTGCTCCCCATACCGGCCTTCTTCTATTTTTATTCAGGGGAAGGAGACGAGGAAGGTCTGGATAACCTAGAATCACAGAAAGGGAAACAGCTGCTGTGCCCCCCAGTGTCGTTGGATACGTTATTTTTACATATAAGTAGTCAATTCAGTCAAATCATTTGAAAGTTTTGAGGTTTTTCCTCAAATTGACATATCCTGTCTGAATTAATTAACCAGATACCATCAAAAAACCAAAATCACAAAAACATATAAAAGAAGGGGAGGGGAGTTCTCTCCATTTCTATCATCTGCTCTCAGCAGTAAACACAGGGACTGCCTTGGAATCCTGAGAATTCTTATGTCAAAATATCAAAAACATGTCATTCTTTGTTGCAATGTTTTTCATTCCTCTATTGCATGCCCCAAAACAGCCGCAGAAACCTGTGTTGGTCAGCAAGCACTTCCCGTCTTTCCTGTTAGCAGACTCAGGGTTTCAGCATCCGGCTTCCCCTGCACGGCCTCCCCTCATCTGCAAACACACGGCACTGGGACGAACGGCGGGTGGCATTCACCATTTTAAGAGTGTTTTTCTGAAAACCTTCCACACTGCCCAAGTTAACAGCCACCACGTCCCAAGTCCCGGAGCTCTCTAAGCGCACCTAACAGCTTGCTGCCTCCCTGCAAGCGGACAGGTCCCTACCTGACCGGTTTAGTGTGTTACAGTCTCCCAAGCATGGCAGTGTAGACGGTGCATCGGGGTAAAGAAGAAAACCTAGACCTTTTATTACTCTGCATTTTAATCTCATTATTTTTATAGTAATTTTATTGGGCTCGATCAAATACCATAAATTCTTCCTTTCAACGTGTGTGATCCGTGGTTTTTAGTATATTTACAAGGTTGTGCAACAATTACCACCATCTAATGTTACAAGTTTCACCACTACCCAAAACCGTGTTGGTATTCTCCCCTCCCCCAGCCCCTGGCAACCACAGATCCACTTTCTGTCTCCAAGGTCTGCCTTACTCTGCACATTTCACGTGGATGGAATCATACAACCTTTGTGCAGCCTTTTGGGTCTGGCTTCTTTCACTGAGCATATTTGATTCGGGCCCATCAATGACCTACAATACATCGGCTGTTCATTCATTTTATAGCCAAATGACGCTTGATCTTACGGAGGCACCACATTGTCTTTCCATTCACCTGTGGATCTGGCCAACCGCTGGGTGGCTTCTACTTTTCGGTGTTGTGACTAGTGCGGCTATAAACACCAGCACACACGTCTGTGTGGACATGCGTTTTTCACTCCTCTGGGGTGTATACATCCAGCAGGGAAAGTGCCGTTTCTAAATGTACTTACATCTTGAGAACTTTCCGACCTCTCTTCCCAACTGGCTGCATCACTTACAGTCACACCAGAAATGAGCGGGGTCCAGCTTCTCCGCACCCTCGACAGCACCACTGTCCTCTGTCCTCTGTCTCTTAGCCACCCTGTCGGTGCGAGCTGGTGTCTCAGCGCCGCTTGGACTTGCATTTCCCTGACGACTCAGGAGCTTGCGGACCTTGTCATGAGCCACTTGCCACGTGCTGTCTTCTTTGGAGAAACATCTGTTCAGATCCTTAGACTGTTTTTACTGGGGTCCTTTATTTCCTGAGCTACAAGATTCCCTTGCATATTCTGGCTCCTGGTCTCTTATCAGACGTGGGACTTGCAAATATTGTCTCCCATTCCAAGGGTCGTCTTACACTGTCTCGGTGGCATCCTTTGAAGCACGATGGTCTTTAAATTTGACGAAGCCCAAACAATCTATTTTTCCTTTGGTGACTCAGCCTCGCCAAGGTCATGAAAATGGAGTCCTGGGTTTTCTTGCAGTGGCTCTATAACTTCAGCTAGAACCTCCAGGGCAATGTGGAGAGCAGTGGTATGAACACACACCTGCTCTTATTCCTAACGGCAGGGCGAAAGTGGTCAGTCTCACACCCCGGAGTGCGCTGTGAGCTGGGGTTTCACAGCTGTTTCTCCGGTTAAGGGAGTTCTCTTCTGCTCCTCATGAGTGGAGCATGTCTCCTCACTTTTTAATTTCTATTTCTGTGTATATTTTACAAATTACAGTAATAGAGCAGTTTGTGCCATCCGTAAATGTTGATATGTGTATGTGAAAGGAACACTCAGAGCTCCCTGAGAAAGAAGCCCTCAGGCCCCGAGCACAGCCTCGCCAAGCCCATGGCCATGACCAGCCGATGCAGGAAGGCCCCCTGACATTACACGCCATGCTGCAGACCGCCGACTTCTGCTCTGATGCCTGAGAGGGACACCACGTGCGCGTGAGGCTCGAACTTGACGTAACCCTCCTTGCTGAAGAAGTCCATATTCCATCCTCTTCAGATGAAAAAGGCCGTGGATAAAGTTCAGCGACTGTCCAGCTACCCCTGCTTTTACGGAAATACAGAGACAGTACAGTACCGCGGAAGGCAGAAGACAAGTGAACACGTCCCTTCAGTCTGTGAAAACCTGTGGTGATGTCCACGTGCGATGAGGAAAAACTGAAGGGAACACATCACTTCTTCCACATGGCTCCCTAGGCCTAACGACGCTGACCCACAGACCCTGTTCTGGAGAATTCCCAGAGGCAGCGGCAAGCAGACGACCAGCCCCTGGCCGAGCCTGCCCCACCACGTCAGGAACACTTTCGCCGAGTCCTGTTTCCAGACACGACTGAGCCCAGTCCCTGACACACGGAATCTGGGGCCAGTGCAGGTGAGAAGCTGCCATACACGGATCGTAAACGAGGCAAAGACGCGATGTTTTGGAAAACAATCAAAACAACATCAAGGCAGTGGTCCACAAGCACTCTCAGTCCCCCAAGCAATCATGCAGAGCAGAAAGTTCCGGTAGAAGCTGATGGGGCAGAACCATGACCAGAAGGAGACAAAGGTGTGCATTTGAGAGGGAGGGACAGACAGACGGCTAGAAACGTGGGTGTAAGACCCTGGCCAGGAAGGATGCTCCCCGGCACCGCCCTCTCCCTCCCCAGGTGGAACGCCAGGGCCTCCTGCTCCAGTCGGAAAGATTTTGAGCAAACGATACATTTTAATAGATTTAATTATTTAAACTCTGAAGAGTCGCTGGCACTGATTTAATAGCAGGCTTTTTCTTATTTTATTCACACTTTCATGGCTGTCAGTGCCTGGATTTACATTTAGAAATAAACAGTCGGACAGGATTTACACCTGCGCTCGGACGTCCCGCACAGAAGGGAAGCGGCGGGTGAGCCGCTCTCCGCGGTGCTGAAACGCGATCGTGCTGCCTGGTGGAGACCCTTTACCTACACAGGCCACGGGCTGCACGCCCCGGTGTGAACTCCGCCGCGGGTCTGAGCTCCCCATAGCCTACATTAGCACAGGGACAAACTTCTGGAGCTGCCTTTCTCCCGAGCTGCTCTGTGATAAGCACCGAGAAGTAAGAGGTTTACGTGCCCAATCTCTACGGGGCGAGTCTGACACGGGGGACGGCGCCAGGGCATCCCCCCCACTCCACCCGCAAACCAGGGGAGCTGTGCCCTGTTCTGGGGACATCTGCAAACCACGACGTGAATCAGACCCCTGCAAATATGCCATCGTTTGGCCTCTTCAGGAACAATGAGAAACACCCAGCGGGCTTGCCTCCCAGAGCTGCCCCTTGGTGCGGCCTCCTCCAGGCTGCGCCTGGGCCCCCGCTGTCCCATCCACCCCAGCTAACCACCAGCAGGAAGCAAAACGATGGGGTGTCTGCCGGGGTGCCAACACGGCTTCTGGGTGCCACACGTCCACCGCTGTGTGGAGCCATCCTGTGAGGCTGCCCTGTGTCACCAGCCTGCTGCCCCTCGCTGGTGCCCCCCGGACTGCTCTCCCCCACCAGTTCATCCCGGGGGGGCCACGCTGCACCCCAGATAAGCAGTGGCGTATCTCATGTGCACGTGTGTGATCCTACTTCTCGCCAGCTCAGGGGCCCAGACGACCTCGCTGCACCTGCTGTGGGTCCCCTCCCTACGCTCACCCCCCTGCTTGCTCTGCAGAGCTGTCAATCACCTCTCTGAAGCTCACTCTTGGTCATGTTTCTCACCCGCTCAAAACCCTTCCCTGCCCCCACCTCAGCATCGAAGCCAGGCCAGCTGTAACCAGAGCCTCGCCTCTGAACTAGGGGTCAGGAGGTACGGCCCTGAGGGCTCCCCTGGCTCGGCGGCCGGGCTGTGCTGCTGCAGGCACGGCTGCCCAGCAAGAACCACCTTTCCCAACCCCTGGCCCACTGCCTCTGCCGCGGATCCAAATACTTCATCATCGCCCTCCACAGTCCCCTCTCGGCCCGGGCAGCTGCCCCCCTCCCGTTCCTGCAGCGCTCCATGTCACTCTGTGATGTTGCTCGTGACGTCACCCGGTGATGGCGCTCTGTGATGTCACTCACAGTGTCACTCTGCATGTCCCTCTGTGATGTAGCTCAGATCAGTCTGTGATGTCACTTGTGATGTCACTCTGCAATGTTGCTCATGGTATCACTCTATGATGTCCCTCCATGATGTCACTCATGTCGCTCTGTGAGGTCAATGTGTGACATCACTCATGGGGTCCCTCCATGATGTCGCTCTGTGGTGTCACTCTGTGGTGTCAGTCATATGTCACTCTGTGGTGTCACTCTGTGATGTCAGTCATGATGTCACTCAGTGATGTCACTCTGTGATGTCAGTCATGATGTCCCTCCATGATGTCCCTCCATGATGTCACTCCGTGATGTCACTCTGTGATGTCAGTCATAATGTCCCTCCATGATGTCACTCAGTGATGTCACTCCGTGATGTCACTCTGTGATGTCAGTCATGATGTCACTCCGTGATGTCACTCCGTAATGTCACTCCGTGATGTCACTGTGTGGTGTCACTCTGTGGTGTCAGTCATATGTCACTCTGTGGTGTCACTCTGTGATGTCAGTCATGATGTCACTCCGTGATGTCACTCCGTGATGTCACTCCGTAATGTCACTCTGTGGTGTCACTCTGTGGTGTCAGTCATATGTCACTCCGTGATGTCACTCCGTGATGTCCCTCCATGATGTCCCTCCATGATGTCACTCCGTGATGTCACTCCGTGATGTCCCTCCATGATGTCACTCCGTGATGTCACTCCGTGATGTCACTCTGTGGTGTCAGTCATGATGTCACTCAGTGATGTCACTCCGTGATGTCACTCCATAATGTCACTCCGTGATGTCACTCCGTGATGTCACTCCGTAATGTCACTCTGTGATGTCACTCCGTGATGTCACTCTGTGGTGTCAGTCATATGTCGCTCTGTGACATCCCTCCGTGACGTCAGGGATGAGCTTCTCCCTCCGTGGGGCCCCTGAACCACCTGCCTGTGTGGTCTGGGCAACGGAGGCCATGCACCCACCTGCACCAATTTTAGCAGAAATGTGGGCTCAACAAAGTTCTCTGGGGGGAGGATTAATGTTCTTTCTGTCCTTCTGTCCTTTTTATCCCCTCTTGTCCCCCTCCTGTGCTGCTGCTCGGGCGCGAACAGCGAGGCGGCACGGTGGGACCCAGTAAGGTCACCCGCGCCCAGGCTCCTCGATACGGTGGCTGAGATGGACCAGGGCGCAGGTCCTCATGACCGTGGGTCACAGTGGCTCCGTCACCCTTAGTTGGCCAAGCTCACCAGAGTCTTCAAATAAGTAGATCATTCCATCTTGGCCCCTCGCCGGTCAGCACCCAGGGCTCTGGATAGCTCCACTGTTTCCGCGTGAAGACGCCACCGACCACCCGAGCATTCCTTCAGTCACAGTCGCTGATGAATTACAAATCGATACCCATTTGGCCTTTATGTCTAAAGTCCTAAAAGTGTATCTCTAACTCTAGAAGGTGGCACCTTCCTCTCTGCATTTTTAACTTTATGGCCAAAACACCAACATGGACACGCTGGCCAAACGGAAGAGGTCAAACTCACTTGCCTGCATTTTTCAAGATTAGAACTTCTTGGTGTTCGCACTGCTGCTGTTTGGACTCTGATGGCTTTCCCTGTTCTAACGGTTCTCTGAGAGACGCTGGGTTCACCAAACACGTCTTCTAAGCAGAGTAAAAGGTACAGGAATCCCATTTGCTGGAATTCCTCACCATGGCTGGTGCCCTGGAGGTCCGACTCCCTAGACATTCCTGGGCGCCCGGCTTTGGAGTGCAGTGTCTCAGCGCTACCGAGCCCTGGGGCTGCTCCCTACGCCGAGGGGTGAGGACCCCGTGCGAGTCTCCTCTGCTTGCGGGCCCCAGGAGAGTGCCGTGGGCCCTCAGAGGCTCTCCCCAGAGACACAACTCCACTCCCTGACAGCCACCCACTGAACAAGGGGCTCTGGGGGCTCATACAGTTGTGAGAATGCTCTCACGTGTTTTTCTGAATGAGAGAAATATTTAAATGTGAAGCAAAACCAACTTGCTGTTGCCCCTTTGAAGTCTGGACAGGCCCGTCATGGGGGTCATAAGAGACAGCACGGCAGGGGTGTCACGGCCCTGAGCGACATCCGAGAGCTCAGGAGGACTCCCCGGTCTGAGAACCAGGGTCCAGCTGGCTCCCTCCACAGAACCCTCAGGCCACTTGTGTTGTAGACACACCTGACTTCAGTCCCCAAACATTCAGGTCGGTCGGCTTGGGGTGAGGCCCGGGACGTGTGTGCATGTGTGCGTGTGTGTGCTCAGAGCTGTACAATTCCGCTGCGACTGCACGAGAGAAAACACAAGACACCCGGCACCACAGCTGCGTCCTGCTGCCTTCGAGACCCACACCAGCTGCCTCCCAACCCCCTCCCCTAGTGCCTGCCCTGTCAATCCGCCCCACTCCTGTTCTTCTGTTTTGTCCTACCCTAATAAACATGCAATCATACCACGTTCCTTGGTTGTTCTTATGTCCCAACACCGTTCTCTGGTCACCCGTGCAGGCGCCGTGCGGATCGAGACTCCGTTTATACTGCTGGGTGACATCCCATGGTGCAATCGGACCACAGTTAGCTTGGACCTGACAGAGTGGAGGGCAAGCGTGTGGACCCCAGCTCCAGGAGCTCCGAGTGATGTGTGTGTGTGAGAACATACATTTCCATTTCTCGGGGATAAACGCCCAAGGCACAATCGCTGGGCTGTGCGGTGATCACATGTAGTGCAACAAGAAATGGCCCGACTGTTTCTCAAAGCGACTGCCCCAGTTTGGGTCGCGCGGCAGGGTGTGAGGGACCTGGGGCCCCCGTCCGGCTGGCGCTCGGTGGTGTCGCTGCTCTCCACGGCAGTCACTGTGACGGGCACGTGGCAGGATCTCGTGCTTTCCGTCTGCATTTCTTGATGACCGATGACGCTGGACAGCTCGGCCTGTGCAGCCCTCACTCTCATGCCTGGGCGCGACTTTGCCCACTCTCTGACTCAACTGTTTGTGTTATTGATGCGTTTTGAGAGTTCTCTGTGCAGTCGGGATACTCGTGCTCCGTCAGACGGTGGACTTTCAAACGTCTTCACGCGGCAGCGTCCCTGTGCCCTCTTCACACCGAGGGTCTAGCACACACCTTCCATTGCGAGACTTAGTTCTCCAGCTTTTCCCTCTCCTGGGCTTTTGGTGCCAAGTCTGGGAGCTCTTTGCCTTGTTGTAGATCCTAAGAATGTCCCCTTGCATTTTTTTCTAAAAGTTTAAGTCTCCAATCTTTTAGTTACTGTTTGTATGTGGTGTGAGATGCACATCGCTGTGGGGCTTGGTGGGGGAAGGGCGTTGCCCGTGGAGACCCGTGGCCCCAGCCCTGCTGGGAAGCCAGTCCCTCTGCTGAACTCCGCGGACCTCAGAGGTCAGCGGGGCCCGGGAGAGGGCTCTCCATTGCGTCCCACGGACCTACCCATCTCCCCACACACACAACACCGCACGGCCTTGAGACCCCCACACGGGTGGAGTCATTCCTTCCCCTTCTTGTGAAATGGGATGTTTTAGTTCTCCTAGACCTGTGCCTTTGCGTGTGAGTTGTACAATACGCTTGTCTGCATCTACAGAAATGTTCGCCGGTGTTTTGAGAAGAAATGCTTTGACTCTACCTCAGTTTCTTGAAAACCAGCTCTTGGACGACCTGAGGCTTCTGAGTCATGAACACCACATGTGTCTCCATCAGTTCAGGTCTCCCTTGATTTCTTCCATTAGCGTTTGGTGGTTTTCAGCCCACAGATCCTGACTATGTAGTTTCACAAATCCGAAGCCTCCTGCAGCCTTCGGGCGGTGCAGTCGGTGGTGACGGTGGCCGACTAGCCGTGCACAGCACGCGGGGGGTCTGTCTGTGTGTCTGAACGTAGCTTCTGGAAAAGGGCTTCCCCCGTTTGCTGACCTCCAATACTTCTAAGCCCTGACTCACTTTTAAAAACTGTCCACTAACAGACCAGATAGATGTGTTCTTTCCTTGCTCCCGTGCTTTTATGAGGTCTTTCCCTCTGTGCCAAACAGACAGGGTGGGACCCCGTCTCAGGCACATGTGGGAAGTGCCCTTTTATTCTTCCACATTATGAAAAAGAGAAACACGTGAATTCAAAATTAAATTTTCAAATAACTGGAAATGATATATCTTAACATCAAACGTTTTTCTTCAAGTAGTTTGGATAGGAATCATTACAGATGAGACACTTTTTCTTCTTAAAGAGAGTGTGGCATGTACAGTTGTCCTAGATCACCCCCCACCGCAGACCCACAAGAGGCTACTTGAACACTAGACCCCCCGCCCCTGCGGACCCCCAAGATGCTACTCCAACACTAGATCCCCCACGCCTGCGGACCTACAAAAGGCTACTCGAACACTCGATCCCCCACCGCGGAGGACCCCCAAGATGCTACTCCAACACTAGATCCCCCGCCCCTGCGGACCTACAAGAGGCTACTCCAACACTAGATCCCCCGCCCCTGCGGACCTACAAGATGCTACTCCAACACTCGATCCCCCACCGCAGAGGACCCCCAAGAGGCCACTACAACACTAGATCCCCCAGCACTGAGGACCTATAAGATGCTACTCTAACACCTGGCATGAAGCTCTCAGTGGCTATTATGATCTGACTGTTTCCTGTTTTTCCTTTAGCAAATGGCCCTAAATGGTCATCTGTTTTAAACCTCCTTGGCTGGTGTTTCTTAATGCTTCTGTTCACACCTCAAGATCAGCCTAGTAGACACACTGTGTGCTCTGTCCTCACCATCCCTGACCGCAGCTCCTCACCATGCTCCCAAACTAATCATTGTATCCCCTGAGATTGTGTCCCCAAGAACTCGAGGAGTAGGCTGTGAGAAAACCAACTCAAGTACCCTGCAGTCTGAAGAATTAGAAAAAGTACAAGAAGACACAGAGACACAGAAATTGGATTCAAGACCACCGTCCTCTGGTGCCAAGCCCTACGTGGCTCTGAGCTTTTTGAAAAACGAAAGAGTTTCCATGATGGACAGTGCCCACCAAAGTTTTTACAAATGGGATTGAGTTCTTTCCCCTGGAAGAAAGTGAGATTTAGCACTGAATGCAGGAAATCAAGTTTATGGCCCATCCTTAATGATCTACAGCTCTCCCGTTGCCTCTCACCAAGTCTCAGAGACTTTCATTAAAGACATAGCGAGGAATGTTGAGACCTGCACTTTTCTCTGGTGCTGAGTTATTTAGAAATATCACCAGGGACCAATTTGTGTCTCCTGAGCTCAAAGCTTGGGTTGCTCTGAGGAGAGGATGGCAGGGAAAACAGAGCAAGGCGAGTCTGTCTCCACTTCGGGCTCCCATTGCAGCGCTTGCCCCCCACGACTGCCCCCTGCCCTGTGCTCCCCGTCCCCACAGCCACTCCCACAGTGGACGCTGGGGTCTGTGACATGCCTCTGGCCTCCGTCCTCGAGCCGTGCAGGATGGGGCTCCTGGCCCTGCCCTGTTCTCAGCTCTCGACGAAGGTCTTCATAGCTGGACATCCTCCTGAGAACAGAGCATCATGATTTGTCAGAAGGGGTACCCGGAGATGGTCGCGTCATCCTGCCCCTGAGAACGGCAGGTGCTGTGCCGATGATGGGACTTTCTCAAGCAGTGCAGGCTGGGGTGCAGCCTCTGGCATCAGGACGACTCCCCTGGGCTCGCCCACCGCACAGCAACGCAGGAAAGATCAGGACCCTGCCCCGGCCAAGGCTGGGGAGAGGCCCACGCGAGCGCTCTCACACGGGGAGGCCCGTAAACAGCGAATGGGATGCGTTTCGGTTCCAAATGACTGGCTTTTAGCTACAGAGCCGTGACAGATGGAAGCTGGAGTGAAACGTGCTGTCTAAGGGGTGGGGGTTTCACACTGTGGTGCACTCGGGACACTGAGCGGTAAGCCACGCTCCCACCGAAGAGCAACCCGAGCAACCCCGCCCTGACACGGGGCTCAGCCCGCCCGTGCCCGAGGCCTACTCTCCACGACGCTCTATCGACGGCCAGAGAACCGGGAGCAGGCATTTCATCGTCTTCCGGCCAGCACTTCTGCGTTCGGATGCTTGTCCTTGGGAACAGCTGTGTCGTCTGTGCCGTGTCCCGCCACCTTACCCCCCCCCCCGTATGGGAAATGAGCGAGTGTGCAGGACCAGCAGCCTGCCGGCACAGCCGTGGCATCGGGAGGAATGACAGGACAGCAGCCCCGAGGGGATGAGGAAGTCGCCACGACATCTCTCCACAGCCAGCGCTTCGGCACACGTGCAGCTCTAACCACACGGACAGAATGCAGGCCTGCACGCACACAC
>PITA01029971.1:0-17159 GCA_004023965.1 Spilogale gracilis | reverse complement strand
CAGGCAGGACTCAAATTGGATAGAAGGGATGGGAGAAAGGGGCTCTGGGGAATGGGGAGGGCAGGTTTGGGATGGAAGCATAGGCTCAGGAACTCTGTACCTCCAGCCAAGGACAGCTTAAGGGATGAAGGAGGACCAGGGCAGGTTTCTGTGTGGTCTGGGAGGTGCCCTCTGCATGTGTGCAGACTGGGTGGGGGGGTGGGGGGTGGCGTGGGAGGGATTTGGCTGCTCTTTGGAGCATGCCAACCCTCTCTCTACCCTGAAGCATGACCACAGTAAAACTACTTCAACATGTTGCTCCCCAGGCTCGAGGAATTTTGCAGCTCATGCTGTTGGCCAACCACCATGAGTTTTTAATAATAATAAATGTGAACCTTGAGCAGAAGATGGGGAGCCCATCTGAAGGGGTAAACAGGAATTCAGGAATCCAGTTTCCCAGAATTCTTTTCTGGGACCACTGAGTCTGTTGTGTGTTTTCAATCATGAAACTTGGTGAGAACAGATTGAAAGCTGCTTTGATATCTTCCTTCAGGCTGGTCCAATGCAGGGCATGGAAAGGAAGAGAAATTCCTACGCTGGTGAGTTCCCTCTTGAAAAGAAATCTCTTCTTAGTGGTCAATCCGCTGTCTGGGCAAACAGAGGAGTCAAACTTTCCAGTCTGGCTTGGAACTGGCCACAGGAGGGAGAAGCCATGCTCAGAAAAGTCCCCGAGATGAAAACTTCTCCTTGAGATTCATGCAAAGCAAATCTTAAAGAATGCATTTAGCTGTAGATTACAGCAGATCCACCTACCCCTGGGTTCTTTATAAGCAAGACCATGGGTAGGCAAGTTGTTGTTTCTGGGCTGAGCTCTCCACTAGGCCTTCAGGGATCCAGCCTTTTTTATCTTTCTGTTTCACCATTCCTGATGTATTGACTTATTTTTCTCATGCTTTTGCCTCATGGTCACAAGATGGTGGCCATAGCTTCAGGTGCTGCATGTGAATTTAAGGCAAGAAGCAGCAGGGAGGGTTGTGTTAGTCACATGACTCCTTTAACCAAAAAAAAAAAAAAAAAAAAAAGGAAAATTTTCCCAGAAAACCCACCACCAGATTTTTACTTGGAACCAAATCACAAGACCACTTCCACATGCATGGGAGGCTAAGAGTGGGAAGCCAGATTTCTGAATTTGCTTGGATGTTTCAAGTCCCATTGCTGGCTGTTGATGTCCAGATCTCACCTGGGATCTGTTCACGAAGAGGAAAGGGGATGGAAGTTGGATGGGGATCTGGGAGTATCTCCTATGCAGCAGTGTCCTCAATGTTGACCTGCCTCTGTCCCTTGTGGAACGGAGTCTACCTGCACACAAACGCAGATCAGTCAGTTAGGAAGGATTCAGACCCAGCTCCTACACTGAACTCTGTGGACACATGAGTAAAATAAGAGTGATGCTTATTATGTGCTTACTCTATGCTTACAACTGGCCAGTAAAAGACAATTTTAATATCTATCTCAAGAACCCTATCAGGTGGGTCCTCTTCTCATTTTCATTATGCAAATAAGGACCCTCATGCTTTTCAGAATAACTTGCCCAAGGTCAGGTAAGTCACAAGAGGCAGAGAGAGGATGCAAAGAATTTGTTTCTTGAATTCGGGCTCTGCACAACTCAGCACCCATCTTTCTTCCCAAGGAAATCCAGTGTGATCAGTCCTCTCACATCGGAGAGAGCACAGAGCACAGAACATCGGGACGTGGGGCCAGTAATGCTACCACTAGCTTTCTGTGCCCGACAGCAGGCTTCACAACCTGCGATCATGGGATTTTTGTGGGATCTCTCCCCCCCATTAACATGAGCTAATGGACACAGGGAGTACATCTGGCCTATTCATTGTTGTATCTGCTGACAATAAGAAGGCTCAAAAATGAGCCACAGACCCGAAGTCACGGACCTGAAGTTAGTGCATAGCACTGAAGGTGCTGCAAAATGCTGATGTTGTTGGCAATTGAGCCCCATCATACATGGGCAACCGGATCCACTCACCAGGCTGCTGGAATTCTGGGCTCAGACCACGAGGGGGCAGCACTTGAGAGAGGTCTCCCCCACGTATGTATTGCTTACTCGCCTAGGGATTTTGCAGACAGACTCTTTCATCTGGCTGGTTTCACTTCTGTCCAAGAATAAGCAAGCACCAGAATTCTTAGAATTAATTCTTAGAGTAGTTAAATCCCAGAGAGGAGAGTTGGGGGTGCAGCTAGAAGTAGCCCAGGAAGGCAGCCTGGTGGAGGTGGATCTTGGTCTGGATGTGTCAAGGTCACTCGTACCCAGTTCAACAATTCAATTCACCAGTGTGGTGGGATTCTATCCTAGGTGCAGTGGGCAAGACAGGGACATCAGAAGGGGCCTCTTGGGGCAGGGTACAGTTTCGTTGGGAACCCAAGAGGTTACTCACATAGCTATAATGTAAGACAGAAGTCAACAAAGGCAACAAATAATAAGGTAAAAAGTTCAGATTTGTCTTGACTGATGGGACATGGAGAAGCATCTCGGGGAAAGAGGCATTGCAGCGGGACCCTAAGGAGTGGGTGTCATTAATCAGGATGGCTTGTGGGGTCTCACCCTGAGCTGTTGCCACCTGAGCTGAGAAGTGACACAAAGAAAGCATTTACCACGTGTGTGTGTGTGTGTGTGTGTGTGTGTGTGTGTGCCCAGCAGTGTGGTTAAGAATGCAACCTTCGGTATTGGGCAAATCTGACTTCAAGTCTCAGTTTGGTTGTTACTAAGCTGTGTCACCCTGAAACTATTGAACTATTGCATTTATATTTTCTCACCTACAACATGGAGCATAATGTTTGTATTTGCCTTATAGGCTGTTCTGTAGGTAAATCACATAGGCAAGGAAAAAGTGTGTCAGTATCTTGGGACCAAAATTCCAAATCACTTATGACCTTGGAAGAGAGAGACATAAAGACATGTATTCATTCATTTGACTGATACTTGTGAAGCACATACAATGTGCGAGGCCCTTGAGCTATAACAGACTAGAAAAAGACAAATATTCCTGCCCTCCCAGAGCTAGTGCAGAAGGATACTAGAGGAAATAACCCATTCTATAGCAGGTCAGGTGGCCCTAAGTTTTATGGGGGAGATAAGTCAGGGGGAAGGTAAGAAGTACCAGTTTGGACGGAGGGGTGGTTTTGTAAGTAGTTTGCTCAAGGACATGATCTGAGGGTTTGCCTTGCAGGTAGAGGTGGTAAAAAAAAAAAAAGAATGTTTTAAAAATTTTGATACTGACTGAAAAATATAGGTTTAAATATGTTTGGTAAACCTTCAAAGGCAAAAAGTAATCAAATTTCTAAAGTCTAAGAGGAAGATGGGGGAATAAGGAAAACTTAGTTCAAGTAAAAATAAAAGAAAGAAAAACACATAGTGAGTATTAAACAAAATTCGATGGCAAGTGTATGTTACCAACCAGGTGGATTCGTAGAGATGCTCAGATATGGTTTAAAAAGAAAGCCAACTGTTACCAAGAAACATACAATAGAATGACCCAGAGAGGTTAATGATAAAGAAATGAAGGAGGATCAACTAGGTATCACAAAGGCAAAAGCAAGTTGGGATGGAAATGCTAAGGTTGGATTGGGTAGAACTGAAGGCTGAAAGCAGTAAACAGGAAAAAGAGAAATATTTTGTGTTGATAAAATCTACAATCCACCAGGGAGATATACAGGCATAACTCCTAACCCACCAAACATTTCACTGAGGGCTGATGCTGATTTGAGATCTTGATGGACCCAAGATCATGGTAATAACAGGCTCCAGTTCTCCCCTTTCAGAATTCTATAGATCATGTGGACCAAAAAACAGAGTAAGAATTTCAGCAACACAATTAGCAAGCTTAATTTATTAATTATGAATATAGATTTGTCCAAAGGAACAACCTCATTCTTCTCCTCTGCCTATTTAGTGTTTTCAATGTTAAGTAATGGCCTTGGCTTACTGGTAAACTCTTAACTGTAATGAGCAGAAACCTGAACTCACACAGGGTTAAACGAGGAGGAAAAGTGTGAGCCCACATGCAGGAGGTCTGGGAAGGGTGGGCACCAGTGTGACTGGGGTCTTCTGCCTCTTCACTCTGCTCTCCTTGACAGTGCCTCCAACCTAAGGCTGTGGAGAGAATTAGCAACTGAGGCAGAACCCCCTTGGTTCCCATCCACTTGGAAAGAGGGAGGATTTTCTCTTCTATCCACGGAATAAAAGTCCCTCTCTTTTATCCACGGAATAAAAGTCCCTCAGATTTGGACTAATCGATATCACATACCTGCTCTTGAATCTAAAAAAATCTGTCAAGAGAATGCACAGATTGGTTTAACCCCTGGTACCTTGGGCAAGATGGATGGAATCCTCATGATTGGCCAATATCACTAATGAACCACCCCAGAAGCTGTGTGGAGTAGTCTTCCCTATGGGCTGTCTGGAGACAGGGGATTTGGGGGCAAAACTAGGCTTGGGGTGGGAGGGAGGAAAGGGAGAAGAATGCTTTTAAGAGGCATCGGTGGAGACCATCACTCTGGCCAAGAAGAAAATGTTAACAAATTCCAGAAAGGACATAACTTGTAGGCCACTTTCTTTGCCAATAATGATATATGGTGTTTGTAAGAAAACTAGATTCTGCCACCCCTTAAAAAATGAAAGTATATGTTACATACCATAAAAGGCACAAGCTTTAAATGTAGACCTTGATGAATTTTTACATATGTGAAGCCACCTAGAACCTCCTAAAGTTTCCCCTGCACTGTTTCCTGGTCAATGTTACATCCCCAGAGGCAGCCACAGTTCTAACCCACTGCCACAGATTAGTTTGTCTTACCCAAATGGAATGATGTAGCCTGTAGTCTGCGGTGGCTGGCTTCTTTTGTTCCACGTGATGTGAATAACATTCACACATACTGTTGTGTATATTGGCCTCATGATTTAATTCTACATAGTATTCCTTTGTATGAAATTCCTACAATTTAATGAACTTTTCTCGAGTTGATAGATAATTTCCCAGGGAAAATTTTAAACCATGCTCCTCAGGCACCTGGGTGGCTCAGAGGGTTAAACCTCTGCCTTTGGCTCAGGTCATGATCTCAGGGTCCTGGGATTGAGTCCCACAGCAGGCTCTCTGCTCAGCGGGGAGCCTTCTTCCCCCTCTTTCTCTGCCTGCCTCTCTTATTTGTGATCTCTCTCTCTGTCAAATAAATAAATAAAATCTTAAACCATGCTCCTCCAAATAATTTTTAGATCAAGGAGGAAATAAATCCTTAAATATCAGCTCTTTTAAATATTCATATATCATAGCAACAACTTGGATATAGCCAAAGCTATATTCAGAGGAAAATCCATAGCCTAAAATACTTTTGTTATTTTTAAAAAAGATTGGATGTGAACGAATTGATAATTTGACCAAGGAATGTAGGAAGGAAACAATATAAATAAACCAGGAAACAGAAGGCTCTTAGAGATTAAAGCAGAAATTAATTAAGAAAAATAAAGGTGCCTTGGTGGTTCAGCCATTAAGCATCTGCCTTTGGTTCAGGTCATGATCCCAGGGTCCTGGGATGGGGTCCCACATCCAGCTCCGTGGTTTGTTTTTTTTTTTGTTGTTGTTGTTGTTGTTGTTTTCAGCTCCCTGTTTAGTGTGGAGTCTGCATCTCCCTCCCCCACTCTCCATACTTGTGTTCCTTCTTTTGCTGTGTCTCTCTGTCAAATAGATAAATAAAACCTTTTGTCAAATAGATAAATAAAACCTTTAAAAAGGGTTTTATTTATCTATTTGACACAGAGAAACACAGCCAGAGAGGGAACACAAGCAGGGAGAGTGAGAGGGACAAGCAGGCTTCCCGCGGAGCAGGGAGCCCAATGTGGGGCTGGATCCTGGGACTCCAAAATCATGACCTGAGCTGAAGGCAGACACTTAATGACTGAGCCACCCAGGTACCCCTAAATAAATAAGATCTTTAAAAAAAAAAGAAAGAAAAATAGTAAAGTTGATAATTACTTGGTTATTTCAAAAAGACTAATAAAATAGACACCACCTCATGAACGTGTGTTATAAAAAGAGACAAATATTTGCAACATAAAAAAGAGAAAGGATCTATGATCCAAGATATAAACAAGATTTTAAAAATTATAAGTGAATATTTCAAAATTGAGTGAAATATTAAATGACTTTCTTAAATAGTATAAATATGTAAAATGGACACAGAAAGACTTAAACAGTCCCTACACAGAACCACCATAGGAAAAATTTAAATGTATGTAAAGATCTATCATAAAAAAATACTTTAAGTGAATTTGATTTTATATGGGTCCAAGCTAATTTTCAACAAAGAGATAATTCCATTGAAACTTCATCAGACTGTTGAAAAAGAACAAAATCTGCTCAGTTAATTTTATGAGGCTGGCAAACTCTGGACACCCCACTTTGATGAACTGGCTCAGAGAGCCACACAGGGCAAGGGAGGACCATGTGGCCCTGGATTCTGGCCCAGGTAGCACCACTTGGAAATATGGACTCTGACTGGCAACATCTGCTTTTTCAAAGAAGGCCAACAATTAAATGTTTGTGTGCTGTTTTCCAATTTTTCTGTGTTGGCAACAAATACATTTTTTTTTTAACACCCAACATGGACTAAATCAAATTTGCCAAGGGGCTTTTTACTCCACTTTGCAACCTTTATTCAAATGGACTTTGACCCATGATTTGAAGCAGGGAGCCAAAGGAGGCTGCTCCTTACTGTCACCTACAGTTTCTTGGAAAAGAAAGTCTAATTCTGAGCTGTTTAGTACTGACATAATGTGAGCCACATGTATAATTTAAAATTTTCTAGCCGAAAAGAAAATAAAAAAAAGAAAAAGAAAAATGCACTAAAAAATAGAAACAGATGCAATTAATTTTTAAAATATGTTCTATGTCTATCCAAAATGTATCCTTTCAGCGTGTAAAAGTAGAAAGAATATTGCTGAGATATTTTGCCTTCTTTTCATTTTGTTTTAAATCTTGAAAATCCAGTGTGTGTATGTTATACTTATAGGATATTTCAATTTAGCCACTAAATTTTTATCAAAAAGTCTTGATCTGTATTTAGATTTTCTAAAGTTTACACTTGAAAAAAGCAGACTCCTATATCTAAATTATTTCAAACATGCCAAAAAGCTTTCCAATAACTAAATTATGCATAAAAAATCATTTTTCTTTAATGTTTGCATTTCCATTGACAAAACGGGACCATCTTTTTAAAAGGCAATTTGACTTCGAAACAAGAGCATATGAGTTTTAAAACTGTTGGCGGTAAGTAAATTTACCAACTCTTGTGCTAACACAGGCATTATTAACGCTGAGTGCAATAAAAGCATCCCTTCAATGGGAAAACGACTTTAAATTTATCATTATCAACAAAGATCTCTTCAAATTTTTCTTATGATTTTTTGCAGCCAATCTATGTAATGCTGTCAATTGTGATTAAAATCTTCAGCATATTGATTTGTCTTGGAGAAATGCAGGAGCCATTGTTATTGATTTGGATTATGAAAGGTAACTATCAGCATAAATTCTGATACCTGTCTAGCGAGGTCACCAATAAGCTTCTCTTTTTGAGCTTCCAGTTTAGCTTTTCTCATGTTGTGTGATAACAATGAGAAAACTTTAAATCAGATCACCATTTTTTTGTTTGCTTTTATCTTTGTTTAGTGAATATTTGGCAAGTATATCTTTTGTTTCAAAGAAATCTTGAATTGGAATTAACACTACAGCAAATCCTTGTAAAACTCATGACTCGACAAATAAGGGGAGAACACAAGATCACTAAATTTATTGTCTTCTTCTTTCTGAGTTCTACAAACTGATGATGATTCATAGAATTTGTACATAAATACTAAATGGCTTTTAACTCTTGAAGCCATGGCACTTCTCAGAGTCTTCTTCAGAAAACAGAATGCAAATATTTTATGTGTATCACAGAGTGGAACAGAACATGAAGGGAATCATTCGTCTCAGGTTTTAAAATTCCAGTAAATCTGAATTTTTTATCTAACAAAGCTGAAGCCCATCTGTCGTTATAGAAACGAATTTTGTTATTTCTAGCTAAAATTCTTTTTTGACAGATGTAGAAAATGCAAAAGTATCTATGCCAAGAGTTCGATGTTTTTAAAACTAAGATAATTTTTTAGAGCAATTTTAAGTTCACAGAAAAATTAGGCGAAGGTACAGAGATTTCCCATCTACACCCTTTACCCCCACTTGCCCCAGGCTTCTCCATTAGCAACATCCCCCACTAGAAGGGCACTTTTGTTCCAATTAGGTGAACCTACACTGATACATCAAAATTACCCATAGTCTCTGGTTTACATTATGGTTCCCTCTTGATGCTATACACTCTATGGAGTCCATAGGTTTGTCTATGGGTATGACATGTGTCCATCCTTATGGTATGCCTTGAAAATCCTCCGTGTTCTGCTTTCATTCCTCTCTACAAATGCCCTCTATTCCTGACATATATTAATCTTTTAACTATCTCCATTGTTTCACCTTTTTCAGGAAGTCATATAGTTAGAATCATACAGGATGTAGCCTTTTCAGATTGGCTTCTTTCACTTAGTAATATGTATTTACTAGTCCTCTACATCTTTTCATGGTGTGATAGCTCATTTCTTTTTAGAATTGAGTAATATTCCATTGTCTGGATGGACCACAGCTTGTTTATCTGCTCATCTATTGAAGGACATCTTGGTTGCATCCAAGTTTTGCCAGTGATGAATAAAGCTGCTATAAATATCCATGTGTAGGTTTTTGTGTAGATGTAAATTTTCTACTCTTTTGGATAAAAAGAAGGAGTATGAGTGCTGGATTTATGTTTAGATTTGTAAGGACTATCAAACTGTCTTTGAAAGTGACTGCACCGTCTTACCTTCCCAGAAGCATGAATGAGCTCCCACTGCTCCACATCCTTGCCAGCGTCTGGTGTCATCAACCTTCTGGATTTTGGTCCTTCTCAGAGCTGTGTGCTGCTATCTCATTGTTTTAATTTGCATTTCCCCGATGACCTATGATGTGAGCATCTTTTCATGTGCTTATCTGTCACCCTGTACATCTTCTTTGGTGAGGGGTCTGTTCAGGTCTTTGGACCATTTTTTTAATTGAGTTGTTTGTTTTCTTTTTGTTGAGTTTTAAAAGCTCTTTGCATGCCTTGGATAACAGTCTGTATCAGGTTTGTCATTTGCAAATATTTTCTCCCTGTCTGTATCTTGTTTCCTCATTTCCTTGACATTGTCTTTCACAGAGCAAAGGTTTATAACTTTAATGATCGGTTATTTCTGTCATGGATGGTGCCTTTGTGTTGTATATACAAAGCCATCACCAAATCCAATGACATCTAGGTGTTCTCCTGTGTTAGCTTCCTGGGGTTTTATAAGTTTGCCGTTTGCATTTAGGTGTTTGATATTGAGTTAATTTTCCTGATGGGTATAAGGTCTGTGTCCATATACTTTTTTTTCTTTTTCTTGCATGTGGATGTCCAGTTGTTTCAACCCTATTGTTGAGAGCTTCTCTTTGCTCCATAGTATTGCTTTTGTTATTTTGTCAAAGGCCAGCTGACTAGAGTTATGGGGTGAATTTCTGGGCTCTCTGTTTGGTTCCATTGATCCGTTTTTCTATTACTTCATCTAGATCACAGCGTCTTGATTATTTGGCTTTTTAGTATGTCTTGGAATCAGGTAGTATCAGTCTTCCAGCTTCGTTCTTCCAGCTTGTGTTGGCTGTTCTAGGCCTTTTTCCTCTCCATATGCACTTTAGAATCAGTTTGTCAATATCCACCAAATGACTTGCTGGGATTTTGATTGGGATTGCGTCAGTAGATCAAGTTTGGAAGAACTCACATCTCAATGATATCGAGTCTTCCTAACCATTCACATGGAGCACTTTCCATTTATTTAGTTCTTTTTTGATTTTCTTTATCAGAGTTCGGTGGTTTTCCTCATCTAGATCTTGAACATATTTAGTGAAATTTCTGCCTAGGTATTTCATTTTGGGGGTTGCTAATGTAAATGGTATTTGTGTTTTAATTTCAAATTCCACCTGTTCATTGCTGGTGTATAGGAAAGGGATTGAGTTTTGCATATTAACCTTATCCAGCAAACTTGCTATAATTGCCATTAGTCTCAGGTTTTTGTTTTGTTTTGTTTTGTTTTTTACTGGCTCTTTCAGTATTACCTGCATAGACAATCATGTCATCTGTGAACAAAGACAGTTTTATTTTTTTCCTTCCCAATCCCTATACCTTTTGTTTCCTTTTCTTGTCCTTATTGCATTAGCTGAGACTTCCAATCTTTGATACTTTTGGAAAGGTTTTGAATTCTATAGTCAACTGTTTTCTGGTTTAGTTGAAGATCTTATCCTTTTGGCAACATGTATTTTTTAATGTTTTCCCCATATTCTGACAAAAATTATTTTAACTGACACAATAACTAACAAATCATTTCTCCATGTAAAAATGGTTTCCTTTTTCTGTGCAAGTACTTGAGTCATTTTATAGCTGACCAGTGTTGCAAGCTCAGATCCTGTTAAACTTCATTTAAATTTTTTTATTTAGAAATTTTATTTCTTTCTGATTCTAGTAGGCTTTTGTTGATTCTTTTTGACTTTTGGGAGGAAATGTCTTCTCAAATCCATTATGTGGTTGCTAAAAATGTCTGTTATTATTGTCCATTTTATTATCTTTTACTCAACGCACAAAAAACTTTTTTCCCCTTGCCATATCAAATTGCAATTATCATTCTTGTCGATATTTGTGACATCTCACATTGTCTTTATGGTTCCCCATGTTTGCTTGATTCTGTGTCAGTAGGAGTGTCTTCCTTTTAAATCTAAAAATCTGCTCGTACTTATTTTTTAACTGGAAAAATAATAAGAATTTCCATTTGAGTACATACATATCATGCTAATTTGTGCTGTCTGCATAAAATATTCAGATAAAAATACTACAGTGTTACATTTGTGTATAGAAAATAATCATCCCAACCGAATCTATCCATTGATACCAACTAGGTCCATGATGTGGTTTCGTGCAATATTTGAAATCGTGCACTTGCCCAACACCTGCACAATGCTCCAATAGCTTTGATGGGATGGAAAGGTTAATGCGAACTATAGTGTGGTGGCTGGAATAATGGTGCCGCAAAGATGTCCGTAGCCTCGTCCCTGGAGCATGTACCTGCTTCACCTCCCACGGCAAAAGGGAAGGAAGGTAACAGAAGCAAGGAACAGATACAATGCTGATCAGCTGACCTTGAAAGCAGGAGGCAGTGGGTCCTGGATTATCAGGGTGGGCCCAGTGAAGTGACAGTTGTCCCTAAAAGGAAAGAACCACTTGTGGCCAGTGGGAACCCAGACCATGGAAGCAGAGTCAGAAGGATCCAACACCATGGCCTTTGAAGACAGAGGGAGCTAGAAACAAGAATGTGGGTGGCGGCCGGAAGCTAGGTAGGCAAGCAGAGGGGTCCTCCTCTAGCCTCCGGGAAGGAACACAGCCCTGCAGACATCCTGATGGTAATTGCTAAGACCCACGTCAGGCTTCTGATCTCCGGAACTGCGAGGGAAAACTTCGGTATTATTTCTAAGCTACAGAATTTCTGGTGATTTATCATGGCAACAATAGGAAATGAATACAGTCATTCTATGAAACAACAAAGTCTTTCAGAAACATATTTTACTGTTCACTCTTCACATCTGAGTTTATTAAAGTTAAATAAAATAGAAAAATTCAATTCTCCAGTTTCACCTTCCACATTGCAAGAGATCAAAAACTAGGCGTCTCTAGTGGCTGCTGAACTGGGCCGTCCAGGTCTTGGTGGTGGTTTGGATCTCTGAGTGGGGAGGGAGGACGTGTGTGGGACCCTATTTGCCATCGCCAGTAAACTCTCTGGGAGCAGTCGACCTGTGTTTTGACTGCCCAAGTTTTGATAATTTTTAGATTTCAAGCTCTGTTTCAGAATTGTGTTTGGAGATGCCCATATTTTAGATGGCATGCTGGCTGGTGAGGGGAGAGCATCTTAATAGATATTTACATTTTGTTTTGGGGACTCAGATCTAAGATACTGCTTGTGGTTGCTGAGTAAGTATTTGAGCCCCAGGATTTCCCACAAACTTTTTCCAGGGCCTGACTCTGCTCCAAGCAGGATGTCTGGAAGGGCTGGTGAACCACACTATTTATCTATTGGTTTTGATTTCCATCTCCTCTTGGGGCATAGCTAGCTAGAGAGGAAGTCCATCTCTAGCCCCTACCCAGTGCAAGCACAAGCCTGGGGTGGAGTCGGGGGGAGGGAGGGCATTGAATTGAAACAGCTGCAGGGCTCATAGAAACCAGGGACTGCCAAAAATGAGCAAAGAGAGGCTTTGGGCAGGGGATGAGCTGGGGCGGAGCAGGGGAGAAGGAATGAGTCTGGGCCAGCTGGGGGTTTGCTGCCTGTTTCTGCGATCAAAGAAAACACCCAAGGGCCTGCTTAGAGCTTGAGGGGATGGGGGTCATGGCCAGGGAGGCATGGGGGGCGGGTTCTTGGGAATTTGTGGAGGGAACAACTCCAACGCTATTTCTGAAGTTCAACTCAGCAAAGACTGCAGCATCTTAGGGATCTTTTGTCTTCTCTGCCTTCCTCTCCCCTCTTCCCCCCACCTCCTCTTTCTCCCTTCCTTCCCTGCCTTTCCGAAAGTTCCTTCCTCAAAGCCACTGCCCCTCCCTTCTGGTTTCTCAGCTTTCCTAACCCTTTCTTTAGCCTTTTTGCATTTCTGCTTCCTCTCTTTCTTTGGCCTGTGACTCTGGGCTTTGCCTCCTGGTGAAATGGTGCTAAACCAGGAGTTAGGGTCCCCCTCACGTCTACTTTTTACTTAAAATTTTAATGACTTGTCCTTTTTCACCATAAAGGAACATGTTCGGTGAAGCATCTGAAAAAAAAAATTAAACATAAAAGGAAAATAGAAGCCACCTGTAATTGATCTAATTAGAGGAAAACACTATCAAAATCGTGGTATATTTCTTTGACACCTTTGTCGTGTGTGTGTGTGTGTGTGTGTGTGTGGGTGTGGTTACAAATATGGAGGTCTTTGCATGTGATACTGTATTGTATCATAGACATCCTGTCACATTAGCAAGAGTTTTAAAAAATAAATTGTTGGAGCGCCTGGGTGGCTCAGTTGGTTAAGTGACTGCTTCAGCTTAGGTCATGACCTCAGGGTCCCAGGATAGAGTCCAGCTCAGCTGGGAGCCTGCTTCTCCCTCTTCTACTCTCCCTGCTTCTGCTCTCTTTCTCTCTCTCTGTCAAATAAATAAAACTTAAAAATAAATAAATTGTTAATGGCTAGATAATTTTCTAGTGTATGAATATGCTATTACTGACCTGTTTATATGGCTTCTAGTTGTCCCCCCTCCCCACATATTGCTAGTTACCTACCAAGACCCATCTTTAGTAACAGAACACTGATTTTATTTTGGGTGGCAATGTGCCTATTTAAAAGACTACATTTCCCAATCCCTATTGCAGTCAGAGATGGCCAATGAGATGTAGATAAAAAAGTTGTTTGTTTGCTCTCTGGGAATGTAGATAGTCTCTCCTTTTTCCCTACATGGAATGAAGACAATATGGCAGGTGCACTAGCAGCCATCCTGGACCATACAATGACCTTGAAGGAAAAAACTGCACTGAGGACAGAGGAATCCAAGGATAGAAAGCACGTGGGTCCCAGAGAACAATGTGTGATTGCCACAGCAACCCTGGGCCATTTAGCTTGGGATTTCTTTTATGTGCTGAAAAAATAAACTTCCATATTGTTTACTTTCATCTCCTATTAGTAGCTGAGTTTAATTCCTACAACAGACTCATTCATTCAATAGTCAAACGCAACAAATATTTACTGAAGATCTGCTCTGTACTGGTTCCCACTGGAATAAGGACATACCAGTGAACAAAACATAGCAAGTTCCCTATTATGTATGGAGCTGGCATTTTATTGGAGAAAGACAGACGATAAAAGGATAGACAAGTGAAATATTTTGGTGGGTTTGATCATAAGTGCTAAGGAGAAAAATAAAGGAGGGTAAAGAGATGTGTTATGTTTTGGGAGCTTGGGGTGATGTTGAAATTCTGGGTAACTCAGAGAAAGCCTCACTAAGATAATTATTCTCTTCCCCATGAATTCAAAATGGCATCTTGATAGCACTTTTCACATTTTTTAATGCTTAGAAATTAGTGGCTAATGGGGTTGCCAAAGAGTTGGTGACTAGACTCTTCTCATGAGGACTGTCTCTGACATTATAATTAGTTGAGCTTTTTTTCTGTTGCAGGTGCAAGAAACTCAACTCAAATAGGCTTAAGGAAACTGGGGAACATTGTGACTCACAAAATTAAAATATCCTAGGGGTGGTCCCCACATGGCTTAAGCCAGGTGCTCAGAAACTTTGCCAAGAATCTGTCCTCCCTATGTCCCCGTCTGGCTTCCCTGTGCGTTGGCAGGGGAACGCACAGGACACCCACCTCGGGAGGGAAGCTGGTCTCCTGCTGTTGCAGACTGAGGTCGGGCACCCTGGGATGGGGGTGGGGGTTCTCTTTCCCAGTCGTTGCCACAAATATCCCAGGGCTCACTCTTATTGGCTAGGGTTGGGTCACATGCCCAATCCTGAACCAATGCCTGGGCTCCACTGGAGTCAGACAAGCTGATGGGCGGGGCCTGCGTTCTAGGGGCCCTCCTGCAGCTGGAGTAGTGGACCTGCCCCGGGGCTTGGGGCTGGGGATGTGTGTAGAGGAACCCTGCAGCTCCCACCCGCAGAGGCTCTTCTGCAGCCCCTCAGCGCGTGGGAGAAGTCAGATCCGTTTCTTCTTAAGCTTTCCTTTTGCCTGGTGATTGTTTTCTCCTACTTTACAAATGAACAACCAAATGCTGAAAGACCATAAATTATAAACGAGCTGTTCAAATGAGGCGAGTGATGGCAATGAGTAAAATCTAATTAAGCAGTTTGAGATCTAAGTGATATTGTTATTAAAGTGCCGCGTTAACAGAGCGTCTGATCAGCTTCTAATCTGTTATGTGAGTTAGTTGGAGGTGAGCTCCGTTCTGATTGACATCGAGATCAATCCATTCTGGAGCGGGAGATAAAGTGCCGCTGCACCAAAGGGACAGAATTCTTGATGAGGCTTCATCCTTGTAAGAGGAGGTCCGGGCAGCGGCATGTCTGCGCTCCTTCCCCAGTGCAGGTCACAGTCCTGGCTGGAGGATTTAGGGTCCCGGCTTTTTAAGATGTCCTGGGATTTCCAGAGCTCAGCTCTGACATTCACTTTTTCCTAAACTCGAAATAATTTATCAAGTGTTTCCTAGATGCCAGGCACTGGCAATGGAGGGGGACTGATGGGCATGGTCTGTCTCCCCTCTTGGGGAGCTCACAGCCTGCGCCAGCTCTAGTGGTAACCATGTGTCTTCAGGGAAGAAAGAGGAGGCATTTTTTTCTTTGGCACCTACGTCTCTAGAGAGAGGTTCTTGGTAAGGGGGCACCAGGACCTTCCAGGATGGGCACCAGCAAGTGGCAAGTGGCTGCGAAATGTGACCTGAGGGGAAGCTCCAGTCTTGGGGGCGGGAACCACTTTGTCCTCTTTCACTTCTCTGGGTTGGAGTGAATTTGCTTAATTAAATTTGTGCTGGGGTCTGCTAGTTACCGCCTTTCTTAACCAAGGAGGCTGGACGGCAGGGCCTGAGCAAGGGGCTCAAAGCCACTGGGGCAGGGGGTGATGGCCTGGGTCAGACCCAGGTCCCTCTCAGTCCAGAGGCCTGGCTTTGGCCAGCGCCCGGGCTGGCTGTCCACCAGGCTGCCCCGATGAAGGATGAGAACACGAGGTCACACTGGCCAGACTTAGTCCTGAGAGTGTGACATCCCCTCCAAAGCCTGCCGGCTACGGTGGCTTTCACTGAGCTCCATGTGACCCTGGTTAAGCCCCAGCCTTGCAGAATGTGGCAAAGGAGAGCAGAGGCTACCCTTTCTTCCCAGGACAGACTCCGGAGGGAGGAGAGAGAAGTTCCTGGAAAAGCGGGGAAATTTCTCCACATTTCTCCAGGCTCTGTCTCTCTGGCCTCTCACCCCATCCAAACCATTCCCCATTCTTTCAGCTTCGGGAGGCTCCTTCCTTCTCAGGAGACAAAGATACCTTCTCCTTCTTGATCTGTTACCAAAGATCTTCATTTGGTAACCAAATTTGGCTCTTGGCAGGTCTGCCCAGTCTTTCCTCCTCTGTGTGTGCTCTCAGGATCATTCAGGTGGGAAATGATCCCTGGAGGTTGCTTACCTCTCAACATGTGTTACAGAGAGAAAAGAGCCAGGGCTCTTGATTCTGCACAGCACGTGTGGGCTATGTGACCTTGGGCAAGTCACTTACCCTCTCTGACCCTCTATCTCCCTGTCTGTGAGATGGAGACCCTGGCACCCAGCTCACAGAGTGCTCCTAGGTATTAAACAAGACAGTGGATGACAGCTCATGGAGTACAACTGATGCTAGTCCCTTTCTTTTAGGGGACATGAAGATTTTTCACAGGTGCTCACCTGTGGGTTAACCTCTAAGAGCTCTCAGTGGCATTGACTACATACAATTATGTACCTGTTACCTTACATATGCCCTTCTTGCTGTTGAGAAGAGAGCGTTCACCCGCATTTCTCTGTAGTGCCCTCTGGCTCTGTCTTTTGCTAGAGGAGGAGCCCATCCCCCTGTTTGAGCAAATCCTAGCCCCGGACAGTGCAGAGGTTGTTTCTCTGTGTTACGTTCAGGGTGTGTTTATGCACTACAGTCTTTGAAACATCTGGTCCCTTCAGGACAGACCAGTTAGAGATTCAAGAGCAGAGAGAGCTCTACGGAGCTGCTCAACCAAGTGTGGTCCCTGGACCAGCAGCAGCCCCCAAGAGCTTGTTAGAAGTAGAGTCTTGGGCCCTGCCCCGCCCTGCCCACCCCCCCTGCATCAGCACCTGTATTGAATGGGAATGGGACACCCAGGGTGTTCTGGGCACATCACATAGTGTGTGGCATAGCACTGACACCTGTCCCTTCTCCCTCAGCAGGTGAGCCAGCAGGTGAGGTCAAGGCTGACCTCCTTTGATGGGGGTGGGGGCACCTG
>PITA01029970.1:6349-17257 GCA_004023965.1 Spilogale gracilis | reverse complement strand
ATACGCCTGCTTTGCAGCCATCCCCCATGAGTCAGACGTCAGTATTTCCTGCTCCTTTCCTATGAGAGCCTATCTGCCTTTAGGGATCATGAAAAAGTAAGAGCTCTCTCAAATACTTCAACTGTCTATTTAAGGATACTCAGAAGAAACTTTTAATTGCTCTTGATAATTGGCAACTGAGAAAGAAGATTTTTTTTTTCATGACTGTTCTCAGCTCCCCAAGCCTGCACTTGTCATTGAGTCTACAATTGCCCAACCAGGGGAGGTGAGGTCATAGATTCACAGGCCTTTGTCTGAGTTTGGCTGCCTCTTGCCCACATATGCAGAGCCAACTTTTGGGCCACAGGAGAGTCCAGTATCTGTATTTAAGTCTGAGAGGCAGAGTTTACCAGGAAATGAAGTCTGAGTGAGTACTTGTGCCACAGACCTGCAGTCTGATTGCTCATATGGGTTCCCTCTGCAAGGCATTGAGCGCCATGATCCTCCCTCAAAGTGAGGAAGCTCTGCAACGTTGCAGTCATTGACAATAAAAAATATTTGTTTCCATTGTTCCTTGTCTGTTTAACTACTATAATTTCTTTGACACTATTTCCTCTCACTTCTCTTATAATCAAGTTAATGCTTTCTCTTGTTCTTAGTTTTGAATCCTCTCACACCAATCCTTATGAAGCATAATAATTATAGAATTGTAGGTGCACAACATACTTATTTTAAAACTTAGTAAAACCTTTACTAACATAAGTAGTTTAGATATTACAACCTCCTGTATATGTGACCACTCATTCACTTCCCTATGCTAGGGAGAAGCAAAACGTTTTAAAGAGATAAGGATTTATAGGAACCATCTGTTGCTCGGGACATGCCTGCCTGTAATTGATTATTCTATAGATTATGATATAACGGGCACATCCTGTTTTATTGTATGGACCCTCCAAGGAAATAGGCACATCCCGTTTTATTGTAAAGACCCTCAAAGGCACTAGGCACATCCTGTTTTGTTGCATGGACCCTCAAAAATACAATTGTCACTCAAGATTGATGATCCATCACTTAAGGAAACTCTTTGATCAATAGTTTCCACCTGAAAAAATATGTCATATAGTTTCCACATGAAAAAATATGTAACTCTGTGCTATAAATAAAGAACCCTGAGAACAGTGTTTTCAGGAGATCCCTACACCACTCTTTTAGCTCAATCTCCTTATTTTCAAAAGCGCTGATGCCTTCTCTCACCCTCTGGACCCTGGGTGTTGCTGGGGCTGGCTCCTGGCATACTTGTGTGTTCAAAAGGATTCTTTCGGGCGTAACACAAATCCAGTAGCAAAGCTAGATGGGGAAAGGAACGATTCCTTAGTTATAAGGTGAGTTAGTGAAGAGAAATGATTGTCCTAGACTCTATACCAATCCGGGATGGCTCCTAATACCATTTAATGGAGCATGATTTTGGTGAATAATACCAGGGATAACAAAATGGGTTTTTCAGGTACTTAAGGACTACAGTTAAGAAATCAATACTCTGTTTGTGTTGTGAAGAGTACTGGGTGTTGTACACAACTAATGCACCACTGAACACTACATCAAAAACTAATCATGTACTATATGTTGGCTAACTGAACATACTAATGAAATAAATAAATAAACAAGCAAACAAACAAAGAAATAAATTTCTTTGATGAAGGGTGGTTCAACATTCACAAATCAGTCAACATGATAGAGCACATTAATAAATGAAGAGACAAGAACCATATGATCTTCTAAATTGATGGAAAAAAAGCTTCCTTTCCTGATTAAAACTCTCCAAAGTATAGGGATACAGGGAACATACCTAAATATGATAAAATCCGTTTATGAAAAGCTCACAGCAAATATCATTCTCAATGGGTAAAAACTGAGAGCTTCTCCCCTAAGGACAAGAACGCAGCAGGGATGCCCACTCTCACCATTTTTGTTCAACATAGTGCTAGAATTCTTAGCCTCAGCAATAAGACAATGGAAAGAAATAAAAGGCGTTCAAGTTGGAAAAGAAGTCATCAAACTCTCACTCTTTGCAGATTACATGATACTTTATGTGGAAAACCTAAAAGACCCCACCCCCAAGGTGCTAGAACTCATACAGAAATTCAGCAACGTGGCAGGATACAAAATCACTGCACAGAATTCAGTTGCCTTTCTGTACACTAACAATGTGACTAAAAAAGAGAAATTAAGGAATCAACCCCACTTACAATTGCACCCAAAACAGCAAGATATAGGAATAAACCTAACCAAAGAGGTAAAAGACCCAATACCTACAGAACACTTAGAAATTGAGGAAGACACAAAGAGATGGAAAAACATTCAATGCTCATGGACTGGAAGAATATACAGTGTGAAAATATTCGTGCTGCCCAGAGAAGTCTATGCTTTCAATGCAATCCCTATCACAATACCACTGACATTTTTCATAGAGCTGGAACAATCCTAAAATTTGTATGGAACCAGAACAGATCCTGAATCGCCAGGGGATTATTGAAAAAGAAAACCAAAGCTGGGGACATCACAGTGCCTGAATTCAAGCTACATTACAAAACTACAATCATCAAGACAACATGGTATTGTCACAAACACAGACACAGAGACCAATGGAACAGGATGTAGTGAATGTGGGAAAGCCTTCTTCAGGAAGTCACAGCTCATGGTACATTACAGAACTCATATAGGAGAGAAACTATATAGATGCATTGAATATGGGAAATCTTTTCGAGGAAAGTCAGTCCTCAATAAACATCAGAAAATCATTTAGTCAAGGTAGAAAATGGTCCTTCAGAGAGTCATAGGTCATCACAGACTTGTGTTGTCCTGCAAGAGAAAAACCTTTTCAATATGGCGACTATGCCAAATGCCTTCAATGGCTTGTCAGACATCATTAAACATCAGTGGGCTCCTAACAAAGAGGAATTTGGTCATAGTGGGACTTCCAGCCAGAACTTCTCCCTCAAGAGACAACAGAATTCACACACGAGCAGGGAGGAGGGGCAGAGGTGGAGGGAAAATCAGACTTCCTGTTGAGCAGGGTGACCCACCTGGGCTCATCCCACGATCCTGGGACCACGATCTGAGCCAAGGCGGACACTTAACTGACGAAGCCACCAAGCCCCCCTTAAGTCTGAAATCTTAACCAAAAACACCTTCACTGACACCCTTCCCCAGAGGTTTCTCTGTGGCAAAGCCCCACAGTGAAGCATGAGCCTGGACACGACAGCGTGTTCACTGATACACCTGCACAGGTACAGCTCTTGGCTTGCCCTCCCTCCCCAAGTACAACCACTCACACCGACACCAACCAGCCATTAATTTCTTCATAGGCTTAAAAACACAGCCCCCAGAAGGGCGGATTACTAAAGCCCAGATTTCCCCAGTAACCGAACCAAAACAAATCCCCAAAAGGGCAGTTTAGTGGCCTCAGGAGCCTCACTCTGGACACACCCACCTGACCCTGAGCCACCAGAGACTGAACTCACTTGGCAAATAATGCAATCCCGTCGCTCCCTAGGGGTCGCTAGAGACGCCTCAGTTCTGTCCTCAATCTCGCCGGGTTTCTGGAAGTGGAGTTGTGGACATGGATGCAGCTCTATGATGTACGTGACCATGCCCACCTGGTGAAATGCGCCTAAGAGGCAGAAGCAGGGCCTGGGGCTCAGTGCTGGAAGAAGAACCTGAAATTGGTCTGGGCATCTGTTGAAGGCATCTCTTTGCCTTTTCATCCTCTTTTTTGCTACAGTGCTGTAATGAATAAGTTGTCAAAGCTGGACCCTATCCAAGGCCAGCATCGGCCCATGGTTTTCTAGTTAGCCTTTTGGGAAGATGGCGGCGCCCATGAGCCATTACAGAGGAACACAGTCGGGGCAGCCATCTTTGCAGGAACTGCAGTTCTGTGGGGTGGGTAAGACCACGGGAACTAAGGACAGGAGGAGCCTTGACAGCCTGTGAAGTTCGTAGGAACCAAGGCGTTAGAACCAAGGCATTTTTCTCTTGCAAGACACTAGTCTGTGATGACCTGTGACTCTCTGAAGGAGGATTTTTCTACCTTGACTACATGAATTTTCTGATGTTTATTGAGGACTGACTTCCCTCGAAAAGATTCCCCATATTCCATGCATCTAGATGGCTTCTCTCTTATATGACCTCTCTGATATATAATGAGGTGACTTCCTGATAAAGGCTTTCCCACATTCACTACATCTAAAAGGTTTTTCTCCTTTTTGAGCTCTTTGAGGTTTAATGAGACCTGACTTCTGGGAACAGGATTTTCCATATTGGCTGCACACAAAGGAGTCTTTCCTGTGTGAAATCTTTGGTGTGCCATTGGGCATGTCTTTTGGCTGAAGCCTTTCCCCACTGGTTGCGTATGTGAGATTTCTCTTCTGTATGAGTCTGCAGATGTACCATGAGATTTCCCTTCTGGATGAAGCATTTCCACATTCACTGAACAGAAACGGAGGGTCTCCCTATGTGTTTTCTGATGTACGTTGAGCCATGATTTCTTAGGAAGGCTTTGCCACATTCAAAGCATTCATAAAATTTTTCTCCTGTATGCATTCGCTTGTGTTCAGTGAGCATGAACTTTCTGGAATAAGCTTTCCCAAATAGACTGCATCTGTGGGGTTTCTCTCCTGAATGAAGATTCTGGTGATCAGTGAGTGAGCCAGGACTTTCATTATATAGGAACTTTGCACTTTAAAAAAAAATAAATTTCTCTTTTTATAAGCCACCCAGGCTACAGTATGCTCTTATAGCAACCAGAATGAACCAAGAAAACACCTGTTTCATCTGGAATAGATATTTAAATCCTCTTGCTAGATTAGCTGGTGTAAATATACCACTTAAAGGTAACCCAGTTACAGCAATGCTCCCTTCCTAGAGCCTCCGGGTTTCTTCTGTTTTGGTCACCACTGAATCCTCACCTCCTCCAACAGGACCTAGTACAAATGGAGTATTTAACAAATACTCAGTAAATGAATGAAGTGACTCAGTCTAAGGCTGCTGTTTCACAAGTGCCTCTGCATAAAATAAACTTCTAAGAGTTTACAACAGACATCCAGGTTCCAATTAAACCTTCACCTTGGCCTGCAGAAACTGAATTGATACACACATGCCCCACATCCCACCCACCCAATGTTAGCCCATATTGACCTTATTTCCTACACTTGCTGAACTCAGACTTCCTTCATTCCTTTAACAGGCACAATACAGCAATTGAGGTGTATGTATTTGGGTTGGCATCAGATTATGCCTCTGTATCAAGGCATATTTTTCATTAGGATGAGATCAAACTTTCCCAGCCTCAGGATGTATACAATTCCTCTCAGTATATACTTTTTCAGCATAATATGACATAGAAATGTTTGCTCAACCTTTCTCCGCACAGAAGGTCTCTGAGGTTTCTCTTACTGGTTTTCTGTGACATAAAATAGGACATAATTGACCACGGAAGGCACGACAACATTCACTGAGTTCATAAGGTTTCTGTCCTGTGCAAATCCTCTATTGTCTCCTGAGGATGCACATATGGCTGCAGGCTGTCCCACTATGGCCACATTCCTGTTTGCTAGGAACCCACTGATGTTTAGTGGGATCTGACGAGCCACAGGAGGCACCTGCAGAGTCACTGTGTTGACAAGTTCTTTCTCCTGCATGGCACCACTAGTCTGTGACAGGCTGTGAGACTCTGAGGGAGGATTTTCCACTTTGACTGAATCTCCACATTTCTCTCTTGTGTGTATTCTTTTATGTTTAACAAGGCAAGACATGTAGGCATAAGCTTTCCCACACTCATTGCAGATATAGGGTCTTTTACCTGTGTGAGTTCTTTGATGGACAATGAGCTTTTGCTTTGTGGTAAAGGCTTTCCCACATTCACTGCATTCAAAGGGTTCTTCTCCCATGTGAATTCTTTGATGTTTAATGAGACCTGAGTTCTGGGAGCAGGATTTTCTACATTCACTGCACACAAAGGGAGCCTTTCCTGTGTGAAATCTTTGATGTGCTATCAGGCATGTATTCTGGATGAAGCCTTTCCCACACTCACTGCATATATAAGGTTTCTCTCCAGTATGGACACACTGATGTACAATGAGATTTCCCTTCTGGATGAAGCCTTTTCCACATTCACTGCATATATGTGGTTTCTCTCCTGTATGTGTTTTCTGATGTATATTGAACTGTGATTTCTTGGGGAAGGCTTTGCCACGTTCAGTGCATTTATAAGGTTTTACTCCTGTATGTGTTTTTTGGTGTTCAGTGAGCATGAATTTTCTGGAGAATGTCTTCCCACACAGACTACACCTGTGGGGTTTCTCTCCTGTATGAATGATCTGGTGATCAGTGAGCCAGGACTTCTTGATGAAGGCTTTCCCACACTCACTGCATATATGAGGCTTGTCTAATTTTTGTGTTTTCTGATGCTTGATGAATTGGGACTTAGTACTGATGAGTTTTCTGCTTTCAGGGAATTTAATTTTAGGATGAAATTGGTCATTATTAGCACGTAGAAAGTATTTTCCATCTCCAGTAAGATATGCAGGGTTCTTTACTTCACAGCCTATGCTCTGGTGAAGTAAAGTTTGGTTTTGTACTTTTTTCATATAAGTCACACATATCATGATTTTGCCTTAACACAAAACGAGCTGTGTTCTGATGAACATTATTTTCAAATGTTTTATGTTTGTGCCATTGTTCTAGGCTCTTCTCCATGATTTCATTTTCTAAGTGCTCCGGCATATAGTTATCAAGTTTCCAGATTTCTAGAAAGAAAAAGAACACCGAATTCATTTACCACCTTGAATGGACAAAAGACTCCCTTGATGTCATATGTCTATTTAGTGATGATTGTTATGAAATTAGCATCCATACATGTTTAATGTTCTTTGCACATCAGACGAAACAATAATATAAATAACCCAAAAGATTAAAGCTCCTTAATGATTCTCAAACACAGTCCTGCTTTGGGCTTTTTTTAATGTGGTATTTAATTAATTTTTGACTTTAATTTTATTTTATTTTTTCAGTGTTCCAAGATTCATTGCCAATGCCCCATGCCCAGTGCTCCATGCAATAGGTGCCTTCAGTACCTACAACCAGGCTCTCCCATACCCCACCCCCTCACTCCAACTCCCTCAGTTTGTTTCTGTGTCCAAAGTCTCTCATGTTTCATTTCTCTCCCTGAATAACCCGACTTCCCATTTACTTTCCTTCTACTACTGTCTTCTATATTACCCTTTATGCAAGACAAGTAAGTGAAACCATGTGATACTTGACTTTTTCTACTTGGCTCATGTCACTCAGTATAATCTCTTCCAATCCAGTCCATGTTGCTATAAAAGTTGGATATTCATCCTTTCTCATGGAGGCATACTATTCCATTGTATATATGTACCACATCGTCTTTATCCATTCATCTGTTGTTGAGCACCTTGGCTCTTTCCACAGTTTGGCGATTGTGGCCATTGCTTCTATGAACATTGGGGTACATATGTCCCTTGTTTTCACTACATCTGTATCTTCGGGGTAAATGCTGAGTAGTGAAATTGCAGGGTCATAGGTACTTCTATTTTTAATTTTTTAAGGGATTTCCACACTGTTTTCCAAAGTGGCTGCACCAACTTGCAATCCCACCAACAGTGTAAGAGACTTCATCTTTCTCTGCAGCCTCTCCAAAACTTGTTGTTTCCTGACTTGTTAATTTTAGGCATTCTGATTGGTGTAAAGTGGTATCTCAGTGTCATTTTGATTTGAATTTCCCTGAGAGATAGTGATACTGAACATTTTTTCATGTGTCTGTTAGCCCTTTGTATATCTTCTATGGAGAAGTGCATCTTCATATCTCTTGCCCATTTTTTGATATGTTCATCTTCTTTTTGCATGTTGAGTCTGAGTAGTTCTTTATAAATCTTGGATATCAGCCCTTTGTCTGTAGTGTCATTTACAATATCCTCTCCCATTCTGTGGGTTGCCTCTTTGTTTTGTTGACTGTTTCCTTTGCTGTACAGAAGATTTTTATTTTTGTGAAGTCCCAAAAGTTCATTTTCGCTTTTGTCTACTTTGCCTTTGGAGATGTGTCTTGAAAGGAGCTGCTGTGGCCAATGTCAAAGAGGTTACTGCCTATGTTCTCTTCCAGAATTTTGATGAATTCCTGCCTCACATTGAGGTCTTTCATCCATTTCGAGTTTGCCTTTGTGTGTGGTGTAAGAGAACGGCCTAGTTTCATTCTATGTGTAGCTGACCAATTGTCCCACCACCATTATTGAAGAGACTGTCTTTTTTCCACCCGATATTTTTTCCTGCCTTGTTGACAGATGATTTACCCATAGATTTGTGGGTCCTTATCTGGATTCTTTACTCTGTTTCATTGCTCTGTTTCTCTGTTTTTGTGCCAGTACCAAGCTCTCTTGGTAATCACAGCTTTGTAATAAAACCTGAAGTCAGGTAACGAGATGCCCCCAGCTTTGTTTTTCTTCTTCAGCAATTCCTTAGTGATTCGGGGTCTTTTTTGGTTCCATATAAATTTTAGGATAGTGTGTTCCAATGGTTTGAAGAATGTTGGTGAAATTTTGATTGGAATGGCATTGAAAGTATAGATTGCTCTGGGCGGTATAGACATTTTGTCAATGTTTATTCTTCTGATCCATGAGCATGGAATGCTCTTCCATCTTTCTGTGTCTTTTTTATTCGAGCATTTAGGCCATTCACACTGAGAGTGATTATTGATAGATACTTTTGTATTGACATCATGTTGCCTGTGAAGTTCATGTTTCTATAGGTTACCTCTGTAAATTTCTGTTCTGTGTCACTCTTGTGTCCATTTCTCTTTTATAGAACCCTGTTAGTATTTCTTGTAGTGCTGGCTTGGCAATTGCATAATCTTTTAGACTTTGGTGGTCCTGGAAGCTCTTTATTTCTCCTTCCATTCTGAAAGTCGACCTTGCTGGATACATTATCCTTGGTTGCATATTTTTGTCATGTAATTTCCTGAATATGTCTTACCAGCCCTTTCTGGCTTGCCAGGTTTCTGTGGAAAGGTCTGACATTATTCTGATGGTCCTCCCTCTATAGGTAAGGGATCGCTTTCCCCTAGCTTCCCTTAAGACATATTCTTTGGTTTTATGATTTACAATTTTCACAATTATGCGCCTGCAGGTTTTTCTGGCTTCACTGATCTTGGGGGTGTCCTCTCTGCCTCTAGGACATGAATACTTGTTTCATTCCCCAGATTCAGGAAAATTTTCATTCATGATTTGTTCAAATATCTTCGAGGCTTCTCTCTCTCTCAACTCCTTTGGGGATTCCAATAATTCTGATATTGGAGCATTTCATGGCATCATTTATTTCCCTTATTCTGTTTTCATGGGATTTTTAGCTGTTTCCTCCAAGACTTCTCTTGTTCCTCCTTAATCCATCTGTCTTCTAAATCACTGAAATGATCTTCAGCTTTACTTACTCTAGATTTTAGCATATTTAAATTAGATTGCATCTCATTAATAGCCTTTCTAACCTCAGCTTTCACTTCTGTTATTATGGCTTCTATTTTGAGACTAATGATCTTTTCCATATTAGCCATTGCTTGGACGATTGCTGCCCTGAATTCCATTTATGTTATATTGTTTATGTTCATTTCCAGTAATTCTGTGACCAGGGTTACAGTCTCAGGGTTCTTCTGTTGGTTTTTCCTCCTTTGAGTCATTCTGGCGAGGAGTGGTTTAGGGGTGTGTACCTAAATATATCAGCCACGGTCCCGGTGAATTGGTCACCTGAATGTTTTTGAGCAATCAGAATTCACCACTGAAAAGAAAGAAGAAAGAAAAAATAGAAAGGGAGAAAGGAAGCAAGAAAAAAAAAAACCCTGCCAGTGTTGGGTCAGTGGTAGGATTTATATGGTTCAAAACTGCTACAGGGTAAAGAAAAAGGCTATCAAGAGTACATGAAGAGATCAAAAAGCTAAGCCCAAACTGAATGACCCCCATGACCAGCATTTACATAATACAAAAGCAAAAAAAATTACACAGAAACACTGACGGACTAGCGTGGGAAGGTGAGGACAGACACTCCTTGTGGGCAAGGAAAATGTTTCAGATCCTCTCGAGTTTGTCTTATTATTGTTGGAGGCTCCCACTTTCCTAAGATATAGGGAGATTAGAACTGGTTTTATATAAGGGTAGTACTGAATAGGGATGTAGGATTACCTTGAAGCTTATAGCTGTATGAATAGGTAGGTAAAAGGAAAAAAAAGGAAAGAAGAGACAAGAAAGGGAAAAAGCAGATAAAACAAACAAGCAAATAAGAGGCAACAACAACAAGAACAGAAAATACAGGAATGTGTTTGAAAAAATTTCAAGGTAAAAAGTTGTTATGGAGTGTTGTATTAAGTATCACGTTGTGATAAAAAGTGGGTTAAAAATTAAAAAAACCCCAAAAACCATGAGAATGAATTTTTAAGTTTAAAATGGAAACTTTAAAAGTAAAAATAGAAATAGTTAAAAAAGCAGATAAGGTGAAAAACTGTATCAATAAAATGTACAGCTTTTGGGGCAGTACCAGGAGTTTAATAAATTGCCTTTCCCCCCGATGTTGGGGTTTTACAGTTTGGGTGTTGTCTTCCTGTGCTTCTGGCTTGCCTTCTGTGGGCAGGGCCTGCCGCACTGTTTTCAGTCCCTTCTACCTGGGCTGCATCTCTCCACCCCCTTGCTAGGGACTGGAGTCTATGGTAACCAGGTTGTCAGGGTTCAGTTCTCTGGGGGGGGGGTGTTATTCTTTATGGCCTTTTTCAGCTGTTGAGGGAGTCAGGGTGGAGCAAGATGTCTGCACCCAGACCTCCCTCCCAGAGAGAGCCCCTAATTAGTAACACTCTGGACGATGCCCCCCCCCCACCTTCCC
>PITA01029969.1:0-17162 GCA_004023965.1 Spilogale gracilis | reverse complement strand
GGGTGCATGTGCCCCTTTGGATCCCTACATTTGTATCTTTAGGGTAAATACCCAATAGTGCAATTGCTGGGTCATAGGGTAGCTCTATTTTTAAATTATTGAGGAATCTCCATACTATTTTCCAGAGTGGCTGCACAAGCTTGCATTCCCACCAACAGTGTAGGAGGGTTCCCCTTTCCCCACATCCTTGCCAACATCTGTCATTTCCTGACTTGTTAATTTTAGCCATTCTGATTGGTATGAGGAGGTTATTTCACTGTGGTTTTGATTTGTATTTCCCTGATGCTGAGGGATATTGAGCACTTTTTCATGTGTCCATTGGCCACTTGGATATCTTGTTTGGAGAAATGTCTGTTCATGTCTTCTGCCCATTTCTAGATTGGATTATTTGTTCTTTGGATGTTGAGTTTGAGGAATTCTTCATAGATTTTGGATACTAGCCCTTTTTTCTGATATGTCATTTGCAAATATCTTCTCCCATTCTGTTGGTTGTCTTTTGGTTTTGTTGAATGTTTCTTATTCTATGCAAAAGCTTTTGATCTTGATGTAATTCCAATAGTTCATTTGTTTCCTTGCTTCCCTTGCCTTTGGCGATGTTTCTAGGAAGAAGTTGCTGTGGCTGAGGTGGAAGAGGTTGCTTCCTGTATTCTCCTCAAAGATTTTGATGGATTCCTGTCTCACATTGAGGTCTTTCATCCATTTTGAGCCTATTTTTATTTGTGGTATAAGGAAGTGGTCCAGTTTCATGCTTCTGCATGTGGCTGTCCAATTTTCCCAACACCATTTGTTGAAGAGACTGTCTTTTCTCCATTGGACATGCTTTCTTGCTTTGTCAAAGATAAGTTGACTATAGAGTTGAGGGTCCATTTCTGGGCTCTCTATTCTGTTCCATTGATCTATGTGTCTGTTTTTGTGCCAGTACCATACTGTTTTGATGATTACAGCTTTGGAATAGAGCTTGAAGTCTAAAATTGTGATGACACCAACTTTGGTTTTCTTTTTTTCAACATTCCTCTGGCTTTGGGGTCTTTTCTTTTCTGGTTCCATATAAATTTTAGGATTATTTGTTCCATTTCTTTAAAAAACATTGAAGGTATTTTGATAGGGATTGCACTAAATGTGTAGATTGCTCTAGGTAACTTAGACATTTTGACAATATTTCTTCTAATCCATGAGCATGGAACATTTTTCCATTTCTTTGTGTCTTCCTCAATTTCTTTCATGAGTACTTTATAGTTTTCTGAGTACAGATTCTTTGCCTCTTTGGTTAGGTTTATTCCTAGGTATCTTATGGTTTTGGGTCCACTTGTAAATGGGATTGACTCCTTAATTTCGCTTTCTTCTGTCTTGTTGTTGGTGTATTAGAAGTGATAGATTTGGGGGACCTGGGTGGCTCAGTATGTTAAGCATCTAACTTAGGCTGAGGTCATAATCTCAGTGATCTGGAATCAAGCCCCACGCCAAGTTCCCTGTTCAGTGGGACGTCTGCTTCTCCCTCTTCCTCTGTCCCACCTCCCCAAATAAATAACTAAAATCTTAAAAAAAAAAAAAAGGAAAGAAAGAAAAAAAGAAAGAAGAAAGAAAGAAAGAAATGATAGTAGTATAGATAGGTGGAGAAAACCTTCACATCATATTGGGCTTATGTAAAAGGGTGGGCTCCACTACTTACATCAAAATATTATGGTGTGCTTGCATAGATAAAATGAAGAGACAAGGTGACCTTCAGAAAGTTGTCTAAAACTTTTTTTTTTTCGTCTAAGACTTTCAAAGCAAATTAAGGATTCTAAAGGAAGTTTATATGCCTATGTTGTAAGAATAAGTTAAATAACTGCTTAATTTTCCCCAGAATATTCCCCCAAGCAAGTGAGGGAAATGTCTTCAATATCTGCATATTGTCTACATGTTGAACTTTAAATCTACAATTTCAGAGCCTCTGCTATATGTTTTGATACCTTCCTGTGCTTCCAGTATTTTAACATGTGTTTTACTACTTACCTTTGTCCTTTTCCTGATAATACTGTGAGGTATGTGTTGACCTCTTCAGCATCAAATACGCAGTACCTGACACAGGGCTGGGCATTTTATTTGTGGAGTGAATGAACAGATATGCAGGAGTGATGGAATCATACGTTAATTATGTTTTTGAGCTAAATAGACCTTATAATTTCTATCACTCCTGTGTGTGAACATGTCCTAACATGTTTACACCCAAGACCCTCACTGGAGAGCTACAGGGTTCAGAGTGCTCTAGGGAAAGTTCTTGGGACTGTGGGATCAGTACAGTCTAGGCACACTTGCTCTCTCAGGTAAGCCCCAGGGGTCTGTGGTCTGAAAGAAGCAGGATTTAAAGTCCTGGCCATTGTCTTCTCACTGGAATCCCCTTGGGAGTATTCCCAAGGTTTCTACAGGCATCTAAATTATTCCGAGGATAATTAAAAGTTCTTTTAATGTGCATAAATAAAGATCGCAAATCTTCACATATATATGTGTATATGTGTGTGTATATATGTGTGTATGTACTTTAGATTGATATTCCTTTTTTTCTTCCATTTCCCTGGTTTTTTTCTCTCATTCCTTCATTTTTGCCCTCCCTTCTTTTCCCTGCCTCCCTCCTTTCCTTCCTTCCTTCCTTCCTTCCTTCCTTCCTACCTTCCTTCCTTCCTTCCTTCCTCCCAAATACTTATTGAGCAGCTGCTATTTCCAGGGATTACTTCTGTATGAAATATAGAGCAAGGGAAAAAACAGACTATATAAAATCAGAATTTAGACTCTAGTAAGGCAAGAAGGGAGACAGGCAGTAAACAAACACTTAGAATACATAGTGAAAATTGCTATGGAGAAAAGTAAAACAGAAAAGTGGGGGTAAAGCAAATGTAGTAGAGTGTTGGAAGAAAAGCAAGGCAAAGCATTAGTGTGGCTGGCATGGACCAAGCGTGAATGGCTTCATTAACTTGCTTAAATTCTTCCACATTAAGAACCTCAGCTTCACATGTTTCCCATTTTCAAACACACTAATGCAAGTGTCCCGTGGGGTCCACACCAGCATTTCCCTGGAGATGTCAGACCCGTGCTACCACTCAGCAGTCTGGGAACAAACTCAGGAATCTCCTTCTGGCTGATGCTATTTTGCCTGTGTTCATATGGAAATTTACAAGCAATTTACATTTGTTAATTCACTCATTTGCTTATTCATTAAAGTCTACTTGTCTGCGCATCACTCTATAGAGTTCTGAGGAATCAAAAAGGAAAAAGCCCAAGCTCACACTGCCCAAAGTGTTTTAGTGTGCATACACACGCACGCGCGCGCGCGCGCGCGCGCACACACACACACACACACACACACACACACACACACTTAGGAGGATGACTTCCACCTAGGGAAATTAAGGTTGGAATGAGCTGGGGGTGGAGAGAATAAGGGTGAATTTTGAGAGGAAAATAGTGATTTCCAAAGTCTCCACTTATTACAGACTCTCAGGTCATTAATTAGGCTCACAGACTGTTGTATTAAAATTGGCAAGGGAAAAGGCCATCAATTCTTGCCAATAAACACATTTCTTCTCTGAAGGAACTATCCACTGTTGCAGGTCTGATTTCAGTTGCACAATACTAAACCAGAATTTTAGCTCCATGCATTCAAAAGGAAAGTTTATATTATTTATTTACTGTAGAATAATATTTAAATTCGAATTAACCTCTCGCTAATAATTGCATCTGAATTTAGAAAGACATTAGGGATCAGGTCTGCTTGTCCTGTTAAAGTCAATTATAAGAAAGAAAGATTCCTATTATCAACCTATATTTCTAAAGCATTCAGAATTATAAAATGCCCTGGAGTTATTTTGTGTGTCTTCATTCTCAGCATTGCTCCAGGAGACTAGAGAAAGTGCAAGCAGTCCCTTTTACAAAGTGGGGAATGAGTCTTGCTCAAGTGAAGTGAAGTGAAGAGTGGCTTGTCAGGGCCATAAGATAGGCGTGGGTGGTAGGTAAGACAAGAAGCCCCAAAGTCTGCTTCTGGAGTAATATTCTTTGGATCAAAGCCTCTTTGCCTTCAGTCAGCTGCAGAAGACTTAATAGTATGCAAAATCTAGGCAGAAGTAATTCCAGAACTTTCATTTCTGACTAATCGAGGTAAAATCATGAATAACCTAACAGTTTTGCACCACAGGCAGAATACTTCACAGAAATTTACTTGCTTTATCTTCAGTAAATTATATTTTAACTTTCTACCTTACTGTATTGCATTTTTTTGAGATATAATTCACATACCATAAAATTCACCCTTTTTATGCACAGTTCTGTGATTTTAGAATGTTTGCAACATTGTTAAATCATCACTGCTAATTCCAGAACATTTTCATTACCCCCAAAAGAAACCCCATTCCCATTAGCAGACATCCTCCATTCTCCCTTTCCCTAGCCCCTGGCAACCACTCAGCTACTCTCTGTGCTTATGGATTCGTCTATTCCTGTATTTCATGCAAATGGAATCATACAATATGTAGGCTTTCGTGTCTAGCTTAACATAGCATAATGTCTTCAAGGTTCATCCATGTAGTAGTATTTATCAGTACTTCATTCTTTTTTAAGCACTGAATAGTAATTCCCTTGCATAAATATATTACATTTTCTTTATTAACTCATCAGTTAATGAGCATTTGGATAATTTCCACTTTTTGACAATAATGAACATTCGTGCACACATTTTTGCATGGACACACGTTTTCATTTCTCCTGTTTGTACACTTAGGAATGAAATTATTGGGGTCATAAGATAACCCTGCCAAACTATTTTTCCAGAGTGGCTCTACCATTTTACCAACCCACTAGCAATGTATGTGAGTTCAAATTTCTTCACATCCTGGCCAACACTTGTTTCTGTTTGTCTTTTTTACTGTAGTAATCTCAGTGAATGAGGAGCAGTATTTTATAGGGAAAAGTTTTGATTTGCATTTCCCTAATAACTAATGGGTTTGAGCATTTTTTCATGTGCACGTTGGGCAATTGTATATCTTCTTTAGAGAAATGCCTATTCAAATAGTTTGCCTCTTTTATTTTTTAAAAAGATTTTATGTATTTATTTGAGAGAGAGAGAGAGAGAGGGAGGGAGAGAGAAAGTGCACAAGCGGGGAGGGCAGCAAGCAAAAGGAGAAGCAGGCTCCCCGCTGAGCAAGAAGCACAATGCAGGACTCAATCCCAGGACCCTGAGATCATGACTAGAGCTGAAGGCAGACACTTAACTGACTGAGATACCTAGGTGCCCCACTTTGCCATCTTAAAATTGGGTTATCTACCCTTTTATTGCTGAATTTTAAAGGTTCTTTGTATATTCTGAATGCTAATCCTTTATCAGATATATGATTTATAAATATTCCCCCAATTTTTTGATTTATCTTTTCATTTTCTTGATAGTTCCCTTTGCAGCACAAAAGTTTTTAATTTAGAGTAAGTCCAGTTTATCTCTTTTTTGTTTTGCTGACTGCGCTTCTGGTATTATACCTAAGGATCCATTGCCTAATCTGAGGACACAATTCCCCCTCACCTTGTTTTTCCCCAAGAGTTTTATAGTTATAGCCCCTACATCTTGGTGTCTGACCCATTTTGAGTTAGTGTTCACATATGGTAGAGGGTAGGTTCTGACTTCATTCTTTTGCATGTAGAAATCTAGTTGTCCCAGCACCATTTATTGAACAAACTATTCTTTCCCCATGAATAGTTTTGTTACCTTGGTTGTAAATCAGTTGACCATGGATGTAGGGGTTCATTTTGGGACTTAATTCATTTCTTTTGGTATATATTTCAATCATTATGCCAGTAGCACATTGTTTTGATTACTGTAGTCTTGTGATAAATTTTAAAATAATTAAGTTTGAACTCTATAAGTTTGTTCTTCTTCCTCAAGTCTGTTCTAGCTGATTCAGGGTCACTTGCATTTCCCTATGAATTTAAAAATCAACCTGCCAGTTTCTGTAGAATAGGCAATTTGGATTTTGTTAGGAGTCTGTGGATTAATTTGAGGAGTATTGTCATCTTTTAAATTATTTTTTTATTGTTACTTAAATTTTTTTTCCAGTGTTCCAAGATTCATTCCCCATTCCCCACACCCAGTGCTCCACGCAATACGTGCCCCCAGTGCCCACCACCAGGCTCTCCCATCCCTCTACCCCCCTCCCTCCAAGTCCCTCAGTTTGTTTCTGTGTCCAAAGTCTTAACAGTGTTAAGACTCCCAGTCCATGCACAAGAGATGTGTATTGACTTCCTTAAATTCAGTGATGTTTTCTGTTTGCAGTGTACATGTCAGATACAAATTTATTCCTAAGTATTTTATTCTTTTTGATGGCATAAGTTAAAGATATAACTGGTACTATCATTAAAAATAGCTATTATTACAACTAGATGGTCTTACTCTTCCCAGTCCACAAAGGAAGAAACCAAAGCTCAAAGAAATGAAGTAACTTGCCCAAGATAATCCTAATAAGTGGTTTGCTGGGATTAGAAACCAAGTGTAACTGATTCTAAATTGTATGCTACTAATGTAAAACTTCTCGTGCCTCATTAAGTTGGCTTCGAAGACAAGAAGAGTTGGGGAATCCATGTGTTTTTATATCCATGAACCATGAAACTGTTATGAGATTTACTTACAGTACCCATATAAGGAGAAAATTATTTACAGTGTATGGTAAATGACTACATGATGACTTTTAATGATAATTAGTTGTTTAGAAATCTAGATATTATGGCTTATCATTGTCCATAATACATACAAGTTTTTATCACATAAGCAATTATTAAATTATTGCTTGAATTAGTCTTCACCCAAATATTAACTTGGCACAAAAAATTGAACTAAATTATTGAAATCCCTCTCTCTCATTTTCATCCTGTATGAATCTTAATCATGTGGAGCTGGAGCTGAGATGGGTTAATACCAAAGGCAGAGCCCCAAATGTCCAAATTTGGGACATTTTGGTCAATTCAGTTCTAGAAATACTTACTGAGGTTTATTGTTTTGATCTTTCACTGTTGTATAACAAATATTTGGTGACTTAAAACAACAATCATTTCATTATATCCCACAATTTTGTGGGCCAGGAATTTAAGCAGCACTCCGCTGATCTTCTCTGGAGGGTCCAAGATGGCTTCACCCACAGGCCTGATGCCTCGGTGGGTGAAGTAAGTGGAAGGTGGGCTTAGCAGGTCCCCCTTTCCATCTCTGTCCACATACTTTTTTCAGCAGAGTAGAGGACTTCTTAAGACTCTAGGAATCTAGAAAGAGGATGAAAGTTAAGCTTGGAATGAACATTGAGTGACTTCCAACATACTTTAATGTCCAAAGTAGCCAGAGATTGGCCAAGATTGAAGAAAAAGGGAGCTGGAGCCACCTCTAAATGAGACCAGTGTCAAAGAATTTGTATGCATCTCAAACCTGACATGATGTTAGGCTTTAGGGAAGGCGATTAGAAAGAAGCTGCTTCTTTACCAAAGGATCTCACAATGTAATGACTGTTTTTAGGGTGATCATATCATATACTATATTGTCTAAGCCAGGTACTTTTGAGAGTGAAAGTAGGTGCAAATAATTATTATGTTTGGATTAGAGGCATGCCATGGAAGTATCCTGTACAAACTGAAATGATAGTCATGCTAATTTTGGATGAATTAAAACTTAGTATATCAAAAGATTTGTGAAAAGCTTAAATTTTACTTTCTAAAAATTTCACCACTCTTTTAGTGCCTGAACTTTTATTTTTGAAAGAAAGGGTGTTGGGAGAATGGTTTGAAACAATAACAATTATGAGACCCCTGTGCATACCCCAAATAGTCAATGATGAAGATCACATTCTATTATTAAGAAAAGCAGATCTGCCATCCTCTCTCTAAAACTCTATGTTTCTTCCTACATACCTGACTTCTTGAAAAAAAACAAAAACAAAAACAAGCAAAAAAAAGCAAGGAATTTGCTCAGTAAAGCAAACTTGTGACAAAAGCCAATATTTATGAAGAGGAACAGTTCAAAATTATCCTTAGTATAATCTACTCCATCTGTCACAATTGCTTCTTCTATTTTATTTCTGCTGTTCCTGTTACTGAATTTTATTTTTACCTAAGTTCTTCTTTAGAATAAAGTTTGTTCTAAGAATTCAACCCTTAGGGTTCTCTAGGGTAAGGAGTGAAAAAAAATGTCCCAAAGACTTACAACATTAAAAGAATTTAAAAAAAAATCACTCATTTCATATTAAGGTATAGAACCAAATAAGAAATACCTACTGGGATGGGGCGCCTGGGTGGCTCAGTTGGTTAAGCGACTGCCTTCGGCTCAGGGCATGATCCCGGAGACCCGGGATCGAGCCCCGCATCGGACTCCCTGCTCGGCGGGAAGCCTGCTTCTCCCTCTCTCACTCCCCCTGCTTGTGTTCCCTCTCTGGCTGTGTTTCTCTCTGTCAAATAAATAAAATCTTAAAAAAAAAAAAAAAAACCTACTTGGCAAATGGAAGAGAGACAGTGTTATTCTCGATCCCTAGAACAGGTTGTTGAGGCTGCAAGTCACTTTATTTGAGTCTCCAGACTTAGCACTCAGGTAGCTGGGAAGAATTTCAGTGAATCGGAGAAAAAGAAACCTGAAACTTTCCTGGCAAAGTGTTTCAAAAGAATTAAAACCACTGAGCTAAAAATAAAACTTCAGGCAAGCTGTATTTCATAATGATTCTTCTTGCTTGTATTAATTAGGGAATCATTAAGCTAGATATGTCAGGTTTGTTGCTCAAGGTCCTTCAAGATAGTTTCTGGCTAATTCAACTGTCATTGTCACTATAAAAAATAGAATTTGGGTGTTTGAATTAATCAATTCCTAGAAGCAAACTACATGATTCCGGCCAAAGAATTTCTTAAGCTAGGGAAGAATGGGGGAGGTAGGGGACCTCTGAAGGACCACTTAGGGTCTGAGCTACTAGATTCTCTTCCTGCACTGGGCATAACTGAGGTGAGTGTACTGTGTGAGCTGTTCGTTAAGTGTAAATACTGAATATACTTCATATAATTATTAATTGCAAAATGAGAGCCCACTGTGTATGAAGAACTTTCATATCTTTAATTTCCTTACCATCGAATATTTTATTACCTATAAAATACTGCTCTTTCAAAATTTTGTTTAAAAGTCAATAAATAAATAAAGCATTGTATTAGATGATATTTTTCTACTTTTTGAAAGCACTTGCATGTAACATTTCATTGTTTAGAGTTCTGTGAGGATGTAGTATCTCAATACCCTCCCCTGCGGCTCTCCCTCCCCGCCCTTTGGCTAGGATTTTGGAGCAGTTGCTGTTCATCTAAAATTAATTTTCTTTTTTTTTTTTTTTTTTTGAAGATATTTTTTTTTTTTTTTTTTTTTTTAAGATTTTATTTATTTGACAGAGAGAAACACAGCCAGAGAGGGAACACAAGCAGGGGGAGCGAGAGAGGGAGAAGCAGGCTTCCCACCGAGCAGGAAGCCCAATGCGGGACTCGATCCCGGGTCTCCGGGATCATGTCCTGAGCCGAAGGCAGTTGCCCAACCAACTGAGCCACCCAGGCGCCCCTAAAATTAATTTTCTTAAAATCAAACTAGAAGATGATTTCAAAGGTGCAAAACAGAGGCCTTGACACCTGCATCCCACCCCTCTTGCCAAAGCAAAATCGTTTGTCTTCCAGTACAAAGTAAGCACTAACATTTCTACAGCCAGAGATGCTGTGCCTGACTTTTCCATTACAGAAGTCCCCTGGAGCCAAGGCAGGTGCTGAAAAATTCATAGCCAAGATGTGTGGGAGTTTGAAGCATTCTTGGGCAGAACCTCCTGGAGTCCTTGGATTCCTTTATATGGAATCCATGAGTGCAGAATGTACTATTCTCCACACATCTGCTGGCTGTGAGGCCGAATGTTTTCTCCTCTAAGGGGGACCCCTGCTAGAGAGATGCAAGAAGAGCAACAGAGTATTTCTTTTACCATATTTCATTTTGAAAATTTAGATAAATAGCATGGAGATTATTTTTCTTTGCCAGGGAGGAAAATTAGTTGGGTAAGGACCAGTGACATTCCAGTGTAGCTATTCGGTGAATAATAGGACCATGGCCCTGGAACACACCCGCTTTGTGTGTAGGCCATGTCATCACATGAGGTTTTATTCTTGCAATTGGATATAACTGAATAAATCCATTTTATGTTAGCTTTGGTAAGCCTTTTGTCAATTTTAAAAGTCCCCATCTCTCTGACAATACAGCTGGTTATTGCTCAGTTGTGTGCTCTTGTCACATCCTCCAGCCTGAAGTCCCAGAATTCTCCATTAGTTGCAATAGTTGGCAGAAGGGAAAGAAAAGTGAAAAGCCCTGTGTGATGTCACTGCTGATCCATGCAAATAGGATCCATCTTAGGTTATCACCCTGGCTTAAAAAATCTGCCCTTTCTCCCCCAGGCATTACTATGGGCAAACTTTTTACCTAAGAAACAGCCCAAAGAGCAAATATGGCCACCCACTGAAATGCCACTTCCTCGAGCTTTGGGGGCTCTTTACATTGCTTAACAATAAAATGTTCTCTGGAGACAATAAGCTCCTCACAACCTGACCTGGTGAGAGGAACTTCTTCAGTTCCTGAGGCTGGCTAGTTACTTGAATGGAGTCCCACTTCCTCTTGCAGGGTGGTAAGAGTATCTTCTCACAATGAGGAAAGTAGTATAATTTTGTGTCTGTTACCTATTTCTTTGTAACAAAACCTCCACAATTTGGCAGCTTAAATACACCCTTTCTTTGCCAGCAGTTCTGTGGGTCAGGATTTGGGCTGAGCTCAGTGGGGTGGTTCTTTTGCTGCTTGGTCTTGAGCAATACATGCCACCATCTAGCAGCTGGGGTGGAGAGGGGGATCGCCACGATGGTCTCACTGCCTGGAACCAGCTGTCAGCCAGGCCTCTCTCTCCCTGCAGTCTTTCATCCACGAGGAGGCTCACCATTCAGGGTCTCAGGGCCACAAGGGCGGGAAAGTAGAAGCTGCAAAGCCATGTGAGGCAGAGGGTTGCAGGTCATATGAATTCACTTCTACCACATTCTGTGGGTCAACACAAGTCCCAGTGTCAGCTGAGAATCAAGGAGTAGGGAGCTAGACTTTAGTTCTTGACGGAAGAAATGGCAAGGTCACAATGCAAAAGATGCATTTATCTTTGCATCTATTTTTGCAAACAGTCTACCACAAAGAGCTAGAAGCAGAGTATTATTAATAAAGCCACGGCAAGGTTCTCAGCAGGAAGAAAATCTCCATGTGCTTCAATTTACTATTTCTGATGTGAGGCTTTTGTTCGCTGATGATACAGATGCAAATCTATTATGCGCACATGTTCTGCACGAGCCGCCTGAACATTCGAATGCCATTATCCCTAGGAAAGCTCATATATAAGTTGCTGTGCACAGCATGGAGAATGTTGCATCTCCTCTGAAATAATTTGATGGTCAATCAGTTTTACGGACACCACCAGGGAGGACCTTAAAATACCTTTCATCAGAAAATAACTGTTTGTTCCTCCTCCTATTTCTTTGGAGGCTTTTGGTTTTTGGGTTTAAATTTGACCTCAGAAACAGGTCAGGTACCCAAATGGGGGGTTCTCCAGGGTTCTGGTTGCTTCTTTTAGTTCTAAGTGAGGCAGAGAATGGCCGACCTGTGATCTGTGCAGAGAAATTCCCTGGGAAGTAGGGGAGTTTTCCAGGAGGCACTCTCCCTGCTTTAGTTACTCTGTTTTGGAACAGAGACTCACCCGAGTTGCTCAAATAAATTGCGAGTGGGATTTTGTTCTGTTTTGTTGAGTCAGTTATAAGCTGAGGATGAGAGGACAGCTGGAACTGAAAAGCTTTCCGCTGTCAACTCTAGAAACTGACTTTTTTTCCTCTTCTATGGCCTGATGATCTCTCTCTCTCTCTCTCTCTCTCTCTCATTTTCTCTCTGTCTCTTTCGCCACATCACCTTCTCGCTCTCGTATTGTCTTTATGATCTCTGTCTGCTCTCTACCAGTGGGCTTCTCTATTTATTAATCTGCTCTTTTAGAATTTTAGCTAAAGCCTCAGAACTGAAGCTAACAGGTACAGAATCCCTGATTTTCAGAGAGAATGTGGAAGAGCCTCCAGAAGTCTTTTCCCTCCAGCCCTTAATGTCATTTTTAGACCCTTACTCCCACCTTCACTTCATCCAGCTTCTTTCAGCAGAAAACCAGAATTTACTCAGGGAAGGGAGAAAGGGTAAGAGAGATCACTAATATAAAAGGGTAATTTGAATTAGGAAAGTATTGGAGAATTATAGGAAAGGGTGCAGCGTGAGCTGTTCACATAGGCCTTAAATGGAATGCGAGAAGCCACGAGAGACACTGACATGGCCCTCCCCAGCTAGAAGTCACTGAACTCTGGAATCAAAGGCCTGTGACAGCATAGTGACCAGAGTACCATGCAGCAGGCGGGGTCTTGAGAAAGCTTGCTGTGGGTCCCCCAGAGCAGGCCTACATGCACGCAGGGCCTGGCTATTGCTACTGGCCTGGAGATTGCTAAGGGGAAGGCTGACTCCACAAGGCCAGGGAGCACAAGTGAGCAGGGAGGACCAGTGCACTAGCAGACCCCAGACATGGGGTGAGGTAGGGGAACTGAGACTTCCCCACCTTCAAGTGTGTACCACAACAGCTATCCAAAAGTTCTCCCTTGTGAGATTCCTACCTGTTGGGAGCACCTAGAAGCGAACAGCTGTGAGGTTGAAAGCCGAAGGCCAAGGTTGAGAAGTGTTACATGAGGTCAGAAAGTGCATCACTGGGGCGCCTGGGTGGCTCAGTTGTTAAAGCATCTGCCTTCTGCTCAGGTCATGATCCCGGAGTTCCGGGATCGAGCCCCGTATAGGGCTATCTGCTTGACGGGAAGCCTGCTTCTCCCTCTCTCACTCCCCCTGCTTGCGTTCCCTCTCTAGCTGTGTTTCTCTTTGTCAAATAAATAAATAAAATCAGAAAGAAAGAAAGAAAGAAAGAAAGAAAGAAAGAAAGAAAGAAAGAAAGAAAAGAAAGAAAGAAAAAGAAGGAAAAGGGCATTGCCTTGGATAAGGGGTCGACAGTGTGAAAAACCTATGGATGTGCCCTATGGGGAAAGAAGTGGAAAGACTCTACTAATAACCAAAATATAGCAGCACCGATGATGTACAAACGTCCATCTTTTTCCTCTGTCCTTGCTCTGAGACCCCAGTAAACCAGGGATGGAAGAGAGACAAGGAGATACAAAGATCCGCAGTGAGCAAAACTGTAGACTAGGCTTCCCTTCCCCACCACAGGGCCCCCAGCTTGAGCGAGTCCCCAGCTGGAAGTTTAGGGGATATGTGACTGCTTTGAATTGGATGTGAGGTTGCAATTTTAAAAGCAGACTTTGCTGCGCTTCTTAATATATGAAAGTGAATCATAATTACTAAAAAAGAAGATAAAGGCTTCTTAAAATAACTGAAAATAAGTAGAAACCTATGGTGTCTGCCCGAGATAGCAAGAGAAACACAAAAGGGAAATGTCAAGGAGCAATTGGTTGGAGAAAACAATAATAAAGCTGTTTCCTTTCTTGTACCTCATGCATAAGCTGGTTTCAGGTATACTTTTCTCAATCCACAGGCCCAAGAGAATCTTGATTGGCTTAGCCCAGCTTTATTTGGGGCCACGCTGTAAGTCGCTAGCCAGCCAATGGAATGGCTGCCTGTGCAGGGGCCCCCTCTGGTCCAGGCTGCTATGGCCTGGGCAGGGTCAAGGGGAGGTCAGGACAAGGCCTGCAGGTCTTAGCTCTTCAGAAGGCACGGGGGAGCCAGAAACTTCCCCTGTGGAGGTTCTAGGCAAACGAGGCAAATGCTCAGCATTGTCTTCTCTAGGGACTGCATAGAGGCTTCTGAGGGGGACTAATCTTCCTGAATTGGGCTCAGAATCAAACAAAGATGTTCGTGCTTTCCCTAAACATCATGGGTGTGTGTGTGTGTATGTGTGTTAAAGTACCCAAGTTAGGGGCGCCTGGGTGGCTCAGTTGGTTAAGCGACTGCCTTCGGCCTCAGGTCATGATCCGGGAGACCCGGGATCAAGTCCCACATCGGGTTCCCTGCTCGGCGGGAAGCCTGCTTCTCCCTCTCTCACTCCCCCTGCTTGTGTTCTCTCTCTGGCTGTGTTTCTCGCTGTCAAATAAATAAAATCTTAAAAAAAAAAAAAGTACCCAAGTTAGTTTCCGGGCATTCAAGAGAATCTCAAGGTACAAGGAATACACATTGTAGAGATATACGTATTCGTATGTACTGAGAAAGCCAGGCTGTCTTTCTAAGCTGGTTTAAAGCAGAGAGCATCACTTCCAGGTTAAGAGCTCAGGATAATTGCTTAATAAATGTTTACTCTTTGCAATAACTCCTTCCCTGTGCTCGAGTTCACCCTGACCTCTTGCCTCAGTCCAAATCTAATCTTCCTTGATCTCGGTTTTATTTGTTCTTAAGCAAGTAGAGAGTTTATATTTGTTTGTTTGTTCTCAGAGTTCCTGGCCCTTTGGCAGGACCTGGTGCCCCGCTGTCATATGGCCTTTGGGAAATGCAGAGCAGGAGAAGCAGGAACTCTGGTTGTCAGCCAGATGTTACTAACTCTGCACCACCTGAGCTATGGGACTCGGGGTGGGTTACTTGAGCTCTCTGAGTTTCCATGTATTGTAAAGGGAGACCTCAGTGGTCATCTCAGAGTTGTCTGGAAGATCTACACACAAAGCAGAGTTGCTGCAGATTGCCTAAAGCACAGGTGTGCTCACTTCTTAGTAACCGGCCCAGCAGCCCCCAGCTCCCTCTTCCCACAGACTTGCTCTCCCAGGCGGGGCTCCTTTGCTGGTTCCCAGACTGCTGCTTAAACCCCTTGATTTTTTTTTTTTTTAAATGTCTCTACTATTTTCTCAAACTGGCTACTATATGAGCCTTCTGCCTGCATTGCCAGTCTGACCTCCCTCCTCTCAATAATGTCTAAATCCAGGTGTTTATTTTTTTTTTTTAAAGATTTTATTTATATATTTGACAGAGAGAAACACAGTTTCAAGCCCGATGCGGGGCTCGATCCCTGGTCTCCAGGATCATGACCTGAGCCGAAAGCAGTCACTCAACCAACTGAGCCACCCAGGCGCCCCCAGGTGTTTATTTTTTAAGCTTTGACTTTACTCACAATTCTCAACTCCCTCCGGCATCACCATAACAAAATTAAACTTCAGTAGCCCTCCCAGATTGCTTAATTCAGGCATCTGTTTAACTATCTTCCTAAGTATTCTGTATGGATAACAACTTTTTCAGTGGGATCATGGAAAAGGAAAGAAGGAATGGAACAAACATGATAAATTACTATTTCGGAGGAGCCCGGGTTCTGGTAGGAGCAGTTCACTGTTAGGGGATAATTGTATCTGTTGTTACTTGATAGTTGGGTCTTGAAATTAACTCTTAATGTCAATATCTTTTTTTTCCATTCTTTTGCTACACACTAGCATAACAAAAATGCTACAATCCCGTTCATTTCTGTTCTAGTAGCTTTCTGGGACAGGCTACCTTTTTCAAGGAAAGTTACAAGACCAAAGGACTCAAATTTTTTGAAATTCACTTTTCTTATCTCTATGCATGGGAAAAATAATCAGTATCTCACAGGCTTTTTCTGAAAATCAAATGAGAGAAAACAAGCATCAGCTTCATTCCCGGAATACAGTAGACACTCAATAAAGTTTAGGTCTCTCCCTGTTTTCTTTAACTGGCTTGGAAGGGAAAAAAAGAAAACAGCTTCCTTTCTCTAGTCACAGTCCAGAAGGGTGTGTTTCCCACTTTCCTTCTTAATCTGAGATTGGGATGAGTTTCAGCCAGGACCCTGATGTACTCACTTCCTCCCATTGCCATAAGGGCCTTTGCCAAGCCCTATTGCTGAGCAGGACATTTACAAACCTGCCGGGACCTATGGATCTGAATGCGGTGGCAACTCATCTCTGAAGGATTTCATGAGAAATTGACAAAATTACATTTATTTGAAGAATAAGAAAGCCGTCTGCCAAATCCATCACTGAATGGCAAAGACTACCGGTCTCCTGTGTTTAGTTAGAGAAAGAAGGGCCGTCATGGGCTGGAGCTGCCAGGTTGGGGCTGCGGAGCTGGAGGGTAAGTGAAGGACAAGGCACTACCATTCCTGCTGTTGCCCCTCCCTGATGCATAATATACTAACACCCTCATTTGCATGGACTATTAGGAGGTTATTTATATTCTAATCAGAAGCTATTAATTTATTGCATTTATATTCTAATTGCAGGGTTTTTTGAAAGCTTATTTGTTTTCCAGAGGGGTCTGAGGTTTAAGGAGAAAGAAATAGGCAATGGACTGGAGCTTTGGTCACAACAGGAGCCAGGGCTGAGAAATCACAATGAGAAGTGGTGCCTAAGAAACAGAAACCACTGACCCCTGTGGGTGTGTTAAGGGACAACCAGGCAGAAAGCACAAAGAGGCATAATTTTCACTGTCATTGAAAACAGCAACTCAGGGCAGATTGGACAACAGCTTTCAGAAACCAGCACTACAACCCACCAAGCATCCTTGAAACCCTTCCCTCCAGGCAAGACCCCTAGAGGAGGTGGCTGGCTACAGATACTCAGATAAGAAAAAAATCAAACACCTGTACAAATTAGTGTTGTAGGAAAAAAAGATTTTTTGGGGTCAATGGCTGGATTGAGTAAATGCATTTTCATAGAATGTGTTGATCTTCTCTACAGGGGCTCTGGATGGGACACTGGAAGTGATTAGGAATTCAGCATAGAAGCACTATACTCCAGGGTACCACCTCTAGTGTCTTGTCGGTGCTCCCTTGGCTTTTTTTTTATTTTTTATTTTTTTTTTTTATTGTTACTAAAATTTTTTTTCCAGTGTTTCAAGATTCATTCCCCATTCCCCACACCCAGTGCTCCACGCTTTAGGTGTCCCCAGTACCCACCACCAGGCTCTCCCATCCCTCCACCCCCCTCCCTCCAAGTCCCTCCGTTTGTTTCTGTGTTCAAAATCTCTGTTGTTTCGTTTCCCTCCCTAGATTACCCTAGTTCCCATTTGCTTTCCTTCTGCCACTGTCCTCCAGTTTGCCCCTCATGCACCGCAAGTAAGTGAGACCATG
>PITA01029968.1:0-17146 GCA_004023965.1 Spilogale gracilis | reverse complement strand
AAACAGATGATAAAAGGTTAACAAAGGGATGCCTGGGTGGCTCGGGACACCTGGCTGGCGCAGAGGGTTAAGTCTCTGCCTTCAACTCAGGTCATGATCTCAGAGTCCTGGGATGGAGTCCCATGATGGCTCTCTACTCAGCAGGGAGCCTGCTTCCCCTCTTTCTCTGCCTACCTCTCTGCCTATTTGTGATCTCTCTGTCAAATAAATAAAATCTTAAAAAAAAAAAAAAAGGTTGGGGGCGCCTGGGTGGCTCAGTTGGTTGGGCGACTGCCTTGGGCTCAGGTCATGATGAGTCCCGCATCGGGCTCCCTGCTCCGCGGGAAGCTTGCTTCTCTCTCTCTCACTCCCCCTGCTTGTGTTCCCTCTCTCGCTGTGTTTCTCTCTGTCAAATAAATAAATAAAATCTTAAAAAAAAAAAAAAGCTTAATAACACGTAATCTCTAGAGCAACCACTAAGAAAAAACCCAATGCAAAGAGGTATAGCCAGAAAGTCAATAGGTAAATCAAAAGGGAATGCTAAAAATATTTAGTAAGAGAAGATGGAACGAACAAGAAATCAGAAGGAAATAATAGAAGAGAAATCATAAATAACAGGCCTAAGTCCAACCATAGCGATATAATTACATTATATATTCATGGACAAACACTCCAATTAAAAAGCAAGAAACTGGGGCGCCTGGGGGGCTCAGTGGGTTAAGGCCTCTGCCTTTGGCTCAGGTCATGATCTCAGGGTCCTGGGATGGAGGCCCCCATCGGGCTCTCCTCTCAGCAGGGAGCCTGCTTCTCCCCCTCCCCCGCCTGGCTCTCTGCCTACCTGTGATCTCTGTGTGTGTGTGTCAAATAAATAAATAAAAATCTTAAAAAAAAGGGGGGGGAGAAAGAACACAAATGACCAGCATGAGGAATGAAGACAGAGATCACCATCAGAGAACTACAGACATTAAAAGGGTAAGGGCATATTATAAACAACTTCATGCTAACAAATCTGACAGTCAAAATGGACAAATGCCTTGAAAAACACAAAGAACAAAGCTGACACAAGGTGAAAGAGAAAACTGGAAAAGCCCTGTATTTATCAAAGAATCCATTATCAAAAATCCTCCTACAGGGGTGCCTGGTGGCTCAGTCAGTCAAGCTTCTACCTTGGGCTCAGGTCATGATCTCAGGGTCCTGGGATCAAGCTCCACATCGGGCTCCCTCTCAGTGGGGAGCCTGCTTCTCCCTCTCCCTCTGCAGGCCCCCCTGGTTGTGCATACTCTTTCTCTCTGCCAAATAAATAAAATCTTAAAAACAAAAAAACCCTCCTATAGAGAAAATTCAGTCTAAATTGATTTCATTGGTGAATTCTATGAAACCTGAAGAATAAACCATGTTTGGGGTGCCTGGGTGGCTCAGTTGGTTGGGCATCTGACTCCTGATTTCTACTCAGGTCACGATCTCAGGGTCATGAGATGAAGCCCTATGGTGGTGGGCTTTGTGTGCTCAGTGGGGCATCTGCTTGAGATTCCCTCCTCCCCCTTTGTTCCTGCCGCTGCTTGTGTGGGCGCAGTCTCTCTCAAAATAGAACAAATCATTCGCACACAAAGCCTTTCAGAAAACAGAGGAAGAAGGAATACTTCCTAACTCATTTTATCAGGCTGCTATAACTCATTCCAAAATATGACAAATACATAATAAAGAAAATTACAATCGGCATACCTTATAAACACAGAGACAAAAATCCTTAGTAAGATATTAGCAAATGAAATAGAGCACTATATAAAAAGTATTACATTATGGGGCGCCTGGGTGGCTCAGTGGGTTAAAGCCTCTGCCTTCGGCTCAGGTCATGATCTCAGGGTCCTGGGATCGAGGCCTGCATCGGGCTCTCTGCTCAGCAGGGAGTCTACTTCCTCCTCTCTCTCTGCCTGCCTCTCTGCCTACTTGTGATCTCTCTGTCAAATAAATAAATAAAATTAAAAAAAAAATTACACTGTGATCAAGCAGAGTTTTCCTCAGGAAGGTAAGGTTGGTTTAACACTCAAAAATTATTGTGATTTGCCAAATAAACAGAATAGAAGAGAAAAGTTAGCAAAGTAAGATCTTCTGTTATTGCTGAACTCTGGGCCCTTCTGCAAAACTTCGGTTTATACAGCAATACGATCTGGACAACTCAGCCTGCTGACGTGGGAAACTCAGCTGAAGTGAAGATGTTTCTTTCAAAGGAGGGAGAGTGGCATTCTCGGGATAAGAATTCAATTCAGATTATGTCCTGCCGTATCTCTGTGTGAGAAGTATTTCACAACAGGAACGCAGTCAGAAAACTGTGTCTCGTTAGTGGTCCCAATTGGGGAATAAAAGGGATTAGAATGCAGACCATCTGTCAGCTCTCTGTGTATCCTTTACTAAATCTCAGGGGTCTTCAGATCACTGAGAGGAGGGAGTCCGGTGTGGTTCTGGTCCTGCTGACCTGCTCTGGCTCTCATCTCCAAAGATGTGTGTGTGAAGAGGGGTGATCTGCTTCCTTCCGGTCTCTGTATCTCTCCCTCCCTCCTTCTGCCTCTCACAGAGCTTTCTCAGGCTGGGTTCTAGGCTCCAGGAGTGTAGTACAGAATACAGCGGACACAGTCAAAGAGCTTGTGATGTGGTCTGGGGAGGTAAACAGGTGATCCCAGGGAGACAGTGCAGCGGAGAACAAACGGGGGAAACAGAAAGGATTTGCCAGGGGCAAAGTGAAGGGTACTGCTCTTATGGGCTGATAAGGGATGGTTCTGGCAATCAGGTGACATCTGAGCAGAGACCTGAGGGAACTGAAGGAACTAGCCATGCTGGCACCTGGGGACTGAGGAACAGCGACCACACAGGATGGCCCGAGTTGGGCTCGCTGCTGTCTGGAGCAAGCGTGGAGGCCAGGCTGGCTGGAGTGGAGCGAGAAGGGGCAGATGGGAGAGGTGAGTCAGCAGGAAGTGAGGTTCTGAAGGACTCCGGCTTTTGCCTGGGATTGAGGGAGTCACTGAGGGCTTAAGCAGAAGAGCGACAGACACTGGCTTCTGTTCAAAGGTTCTGCCTGTGGGGACAGCAGGGTCACGGGGCAGCGAAGGAGACAGGAACAGTCATGTTCGGGAGACGCTTTCTGAGGACAGCTGAGATGGTTCCGAGGTGCATTAACTTTGGCGTGTGGGAAAAAGAGTGACCAAGGGTTTGCACAACCGGAAGGCCGGGGCTCTCCTGACTGGCCCAGGGAGGCTGTGGGCAGAGCAGTTTGGAGGCATCAGAGTCAAGAGGGGACGCTGCATAGGCTGGTGGGCATCCAAGCAGCAGTTTTTAAGAGGAAGTGGATACAGGGGCTGGAGGTCCGCTGGGCCTGGCTGGAGCCATGAGCGTGAGCTTCGCCAGCACAGCCAACAGGCCAGACGGGGCCGCCTGGGGGGGTGTCCACGCAGACAACGACCGGGCGCCGCCGTACACAGTGGCCAGCCAGGGAGGGAACAGAGATGGCACGGAGAGGCTGGAAGGTCGAAGGCGGGGAGGCACCCCGCCCGAGCAGGGGAGGACGGGCTGCGCGGACGGGAACGATCTGGTATGGGGGGGCACGGGCGTAAACGGGCGCCGCACACGCTGAGGGCGGCCCTGGACGTGCGTCGCGTGTGCGAATGGCAGTGGCGAGGAGTGGGCGTGGGGGCCGGCACCAGGGCCGCCTGGGGGACAAAGGGGCAGTCGGCTGGTGAAGTTCCCTGACTGCAGAGACTCAGACCTCCAGCCAACAGCGGGCTTCGGACTCCCTGACGCTGGCTTGCACGCCCAAGACACAGGCACCTGTATCCTTCAGAACAAAATTACCCAGTCTGTTTCGTCCTCAACGCTCACACTCAATCGAGTGAGGCACAAGCTGCCAGCGAGCGCGGGAAGATCCGGTTCCACTTACTTGACTTTGAGAGAAACGCCCTGAGGGACTCCGACGCTGACAGCCGCGCCCAGGACGCTGTGCCTGGAGATCTTGCGCTCGGCTCCGTACTCCACCACCGTCCCGAAGAAGCCTGCCCTGCGGGGAGCGCGAGGCCTGAGCACGCGGGGCCCCCCGGCCTCCATGGGCGCTGTCACTCAGAACACAGGCCGGGCCCCCCTCCTGCCCTCTCCCTCCGCCCCCCCCAGGGGATCGCGCCGGACATCCCGGGTCAGCGAGCACAGCGACGTCTGCACACCAGCGGTGCGGTCAACCCCACGGCCTCCGACAGGGGCGCTCGAGAAATGTCAGACACCGGCGGGCGTCTCTCACCCACGGCTCCACCGTCAGAAGCGCCCCCACGAGGCGCACAATGTGGCGAGCAACCTCGGCCAGGACTTACTTGAGCGATCCTTTCACGCGGGTCTGGTCGTCGTCCTGGAATTTGTGCTGATAGCTGATCAGTGCAAAGGAGTGAGGGATTCCAAGCTGGGGAGACAGGAGGAGAAGGGAAGGCACAGCTAGTGGCCGCGGCGCTGCAGGAAGGCAGGTGCTGCGTCCCCCTGGCGGCTCAGTGCCCGTCGTGGGCGGGCCTCTCAGGCAGGGACCACGACCTGTGTGTGATTTACTGGTGGTGAATATTGAAAACCCGGGGGAGTTCGCATAAAAACCCAGTTTCCTGACTTCTCATGAAAAGAGAACTTGCTGTGGCCAGGGGCTTGCGTTCTGACACGGCAGCCGGCGGGAGGTGCTGGGGAGCAGCTGCCTTTCGCGGTGGGGGGGCCCTCATGCCCTGTGTCCCCGCCCACCACGGCGGCACCCAAGGGCACAGCTCCGCTCTGGGGTCACTGAGCGACCCGGGTTCTCTCCCACCCCGATTCTGTGGGCTTCTACTAGATGCGAAAGGGGCACTTTGCTTTGGGATAATGGGAACACAGCTCCCCAGAAGCCTGAGAAGAGTGTCTCAACGTCCCAGAGTCGGCACAAGACCGGCCCCACAGGGCCCCGCGGTGCTGAGACTCGGGGAGGGTGGCCCGGGTGAGGGGCGTCAGGGGCGCACGAGGGCGCAGCTCTGTCCTCACCTGCAGGGCCGCAGTGAAGTGGCTGCTTTTGGTGTCCCGGACGATGCTCGTGTTCATGGCCGACTGGGCACCCCACCGCCACTGCAGGTAGCCTACCGTGTTCCTGTCCAGGTTCCGCGCGAGGACGGTGGTGAGGCCAGGCCGGACTCCACGGGATGAGAACTGCAGGGCACAGTTTGTCGTCACAAAGCTGGGGGGGGGACACACACACAGAAACGGTCCTGGATGACACCGCTTCTCAGCTGTTCTTGGCCCCTTCCCCTCTGCCATGCTAAGACCCAGCTCACTCTCCCTTCCATGAGGCCGCGAACCGGCAGCTCACAAGGGAAGGGGGCATGAGGGTGCCTTGCTGCCGTCTTCCCAGTAGCTCTCCCTGCTGATGCGCACGGCCCATCCCATTCCTTCTACCTTAAGCTGCGACCACACAGGCACCCGAATGCCTGTGTTACAGAAAACCACTAGGTCCCATCCTACTGCAAGTCAGAATCACCTCGGGGTGGGGGGCAGGCTGTACACTGGAATTACCTTGATCTAAAAAATACTGATGGTGGGCTCCCAGGTCCTGGCATTCAAACGTACAGGCTTGGAGTGTCCAAATCTTGCCAGGTGATTCTAACGTGTGGCAAAGTGGGAGTATCCCTGACCCCGAGACTGCCTCAGACCAATTCAGTCAGAGTTTCAGGACTGGGGTGGGAGGGCTGGGGCTGGGCATCCGTAGATTCTCCCGGGACCCCCCAGGGCCCTGCATTTGGAAAGCTAGTAAAACCGCCTGCCTGGAATGCCATCTCAAGTTTGTTTCCAGGGCAGCCAGCCCCATCTTCTGGTTAAAAAGGGGTATTTCATTTCGACGACAAAGAAATTCATGCCACTTAACCTGAACTGCTAAAAGGTGAGCAAACAGCCCAACATTCACCAGATTGCTGAAGTCTGATTTCTTTCTCTCTTTCCTAACCTCAAGGGCTGTCAATTTTTTTTTTTTTTTTTTTTTAGGGCTGTCACTTTTGCCACTTAATAATAATAAACACGAGGGCGCCTGGGTGGCTCAGTGGGTTTAAGCCTCTGCTTTCGGCTCAGGTCATGATCTCAGGGTCCTGGGATCGAGGCCCGCATTGGGCTCTCTGCTCAGCAGGGAGCCTGCTTCCTCCTCTCTCTCTGCCTGTCTGTGATCTCTCTCTGTCAAATAAATAAATAAACTCTTAAAAAAAATAAACACGAGAGCTCTGATTATATTGCAACTCCCCACGAATTAGGAATGTCCTCCTCCCCGCCACAGGGCCCCCAACCCAAACGTTCCCTCATTTATCTCAAGTCACCCGGGGTGCCAGCCATGTTGTTCTGCTTTCGCACGCTGGGGTTGGGGGAGGCAGGAGGGGAGGAGAGAGACCAGTCACCCTAGAATTTCAAGACAGACGGTGGCCTTTAAAAGAATTAAAATATAAGGACTGAGATCTTTGTTTAATTGAAGTAATAAAACTTAGTCTTTTTATCCAGCATGCCCCAGAGACTGATGAGAGAGAGATTGGCAAGGCAGGCACTGCCCCAGGGAGATGGAGAACACATTACAGGCTGTCTGCCTTTTCAGGGCTGATGCTACACATTAGTCTGGACTCGTAAACGGCCTGGCCTAGGATCAGGGCACCCTGGCTTCCCTGTTTATACATCTGTCTCAAGTCTGATGAATCTGGGCACACTGATGACATTCAATTTCCAAACCTATAAAGGCCGATGACCAGCAAGCCCTAATCCCCCTCCCCAGTGACCACTCAAGAGACACTCTGAGGCTCAACCAGAACAAGAGGGCCAACAGCTTTCCCTCGGTCATGTGTCTCCTGCATGTGTCTGATCTTAAGAAAGACCTAGGTGTTTGATAAAAGTACAGATTCCTCGGCATCCCAGAGGACCCAACGCAGCCGGCGTGGGGAGTGGGGCTCGGTGCTGCCCGGCGGCACCAGGGGAGACAGACCTACACCCACAAGCACTTGGGCCAATGTGTTAGGACAAGATGTGTGTATACGCTTTGCCTAAAGTGGTTAAAAGTGCAAATCCTTGTCACCTCCCAGACCCACCAACTCCACGTCCTGGAGCCGAGACGTGCGCAGCCGTGTTCTCACTGCACACAGACGGCCCTCCGCGCTGGGGCCGAGACCTGCGCAGCTGTGTTCTCACTGCACACAGATGGCCCTCCGCGCTGGGGCCGAGAGTGCCTGCTGCTGCTTTCGGCCTGTGCGTTCACAAGCTTGGTCCCCACCTGACCCAGACTCCACACCTGCTCTCTCATGACCTTTCGTCCCCCACGTCCCACCCACGTCCCACCCACCGGGGACTGCACCTTTCCTACTGGAGGGCAGGGACTGGTCTTGACCTGTGGGACCGGGCGGCTGAGCGGTTACACATCCAAGTGGAAGTGAACAGCTTTCTTTTCAAACATATACTCCATCTCAGGACTCCTTTTTTTTCTCCCCCAACGGAAAGAGAATTTTATTTTACCTTCCACCCAGTTCTTTTAGCTGAGTTCACTCAGGTAACCCAATAAGGGAATGAGGGACACCTCTATGGTTCTAGAAGGGCGGCGAGTTACAGTGCTAGGAGGGGGATGTCACTGCAACAGCAAAGACAAAGGAGAACAGGGGCGGGGGGGGGGCCTTAATGCTCCAGCATCTGCACACCTCGCTGATGACCAGGTAGTCTCACCAGTGCCTCACTGTTTTTTTTTTTTTTTTTTTTTTTTTAAGATTTTATTTATTTAGGGGCGCCTGGGTGGCTCAGTTGGTTAAGCGACTGCCTTCGGCTCAGGTCATGATCCTGGAGACCCAGGATCGAGTCCCACGTCGGGCTCCCTGCTCGGCGGGAAGCCTGCTTCTCCCTCCTCACTCCCCCTGCTTGTGTTCCCCCTCTAGCTGTGTTTCTCTCTGTCAAATAAATAAAATCTTAAAAAAAAAAGATTTTATTTATTTATTTGACAAAGAGAGAGATCACAAGTAGGCAGAGAGAGAGGGGGAAGCAGGTTCCCTGCTGAGCAGAGAGCCCGATGCGGGCCTCGATCCCAGGACCCTGAGATCATGACCTGAGCTGAAGGCAGAGGCTTTAACCCACTGAGCCACCTAGGCGCCCTGCCTCACTGTTTAATACAGACCCTTTCCAGAACTTGAAACACATTCTTGGGGACAAAGAAATGACCCACAAGCTCATCAGTATTTCAGGCCACTGACCAGCTTCCCCACGAAGGTGCTTCCTTTCCGGTCTCTGCTGGCGTTCACAGCCCCCCGTGAACAAGCAGGAGCCTCATCCCCACAAAGGAGGCGACTGCGGGCCACAGAGTGGAAGCCGGGGCCAGGGTAGGGACAGGCAGCAGACGACCCCTCCCCACACCCGCCAGTCCAGCGTCTATGCCACGGGCACCCTGCCTTGGCTCTCCGCCAGCGCCGCAGGGTCTGTCCCCGGTGACCTTGTAGGACAGAAGAGGTAACTCCAGACGACCTTGACAAAAAGAATACATAGGTTCTAGTCTGCTAAGTGCACAAAGACCACCAGAGAGGATTTCTCTGTATTTACCATCTCGGGGTGAGATTACGGAACAGCTTCAGACCAAATAAGGGTCCCTGCAGATCCCCGGCTCCAAATTCTAACTGTTGAAAAGAGAAAAAGAGAGAGAGTTAGCAACAACCCAGGTCACAGGGAAACACCTCCAGTTATAATTCCTTCCTTTAATTCAATGCCACTGGCCCTTACTAGAGCTCTGAAAGCAGGGGCTGGAAGATTTTGGAGCTCAACGTGGGGCTTGATCTCACGACCCTGAGATCAAGACCTGAGCTGAGATCAAGAGTTGGATGCTTTTTTTTTTTTTTTAAATTTATCTGACAGAGAGAAACACAGCCAGAGAGGGAACACAAGCAGGGGGAGTGAGAGAGGGAGAAGCAGGCTTCCCGCTGAGAAGGGAGCCCGATATGGGGCTCGATCCCAGGTCTCTGGGATCATGAGCTGAGCCGAAGGCAGTCGCCCAACCAACTGAGCCACCCAGGCGCCCCAAGAGTCAGATGCTTAACTGACAGCTCCCCAGACACCCCTGGAAGATTCTTTAAGATCTCATTGTAACCTTCACCAAATGGAGGATGGTTTCCAGAGATCCAAAGGAGGCAGGTTTCAGAAGGGAGCCCCTCCGGAGAAAACAATGCTGGCCTCTGATAGTTTCCCTCGCTCAACAGAAGGGGAGACTGGCTTCTGTGCCCGGCCACACGCAGAGCCGCCTGCTGTGGTCAGGAGCGGCGTGAGCCCCCCTCCCCTGCAGCACCGCTGCCTCACGTTCTCGTTCTGCTCTGCTTCGTCGCCCGTGGCTCACAGGTGACTGGAGATGGTCCTCAGGGGTCTGGAGCTAACCCACCAGCAGTCCCACACTCAGCCCGCGAAGTCCAGCCAGTGCTGGCTGCCTCATTTACTAGTTGGGGTGACTTTGAAGGCATCTCTTCAATGTTAATTTGACACAGTTCCATTTACTCAACAGAGCTGGCTGCTAGATGGCCGCCCATCAGTGGACCGGAGCACTGACGAGGCACCTGCCTTCCGAACCAGGCAGGGAAAGGGAAGAGCCCTCAGGTTTCTGCTGAAGGGAACAAAGATACGGAGTTTCTTGCGGTTGTGTTCCTGGAAGCTGGCATCTCAAGGGCAATCTTGCCGCTCTGTCCTACCTCTGAGCTGTCCAGCAGACAGGGGATTTCGGCTCCGGTAGGAAACAAGTTCTTCTCTTGGGGACAGTTACCTCATGCAAGTTTAACATCTGGTATCCTATTGTACAATGACGTGGCCAACCTAGGTCTTTTTGAGGGTTGGCTTTTAGAGTGTAAATGTTCAGAAATCAGGCTTTGCAGTGGATCACGTGACCCCACCCATCAACATTCTTACCTCTCCCCATCCCTTTGCGGAAGTGACTCGCCTAAGCGCGAAGTTAATGGAACCTCCTCCATTCCCATTCTGGGTCGAGAGGCTTCCGGAGAGGATGGCTGTGTCTGTAGCTGTCAAGGGTGCCTAGGAAATGATATTTGCTGGTAAGGAAGGAGCGGAGACACTAGGAAGCACAAGGATAGCAATCTAATGAATATACTTCAAGTGCATGGCCAAAGGTGCAGGTGACCACAGCTCCAGGGTCTAGGGACACACGACCTCAACTGGTTCACTTCTCTCCCCCTTTGCAATCTGAACTGTACATGGCCACCAAGCATTCTGCAAAAGATTTACTGGGAAAACTTCAAAAACCAGGGGAAGAGCTAAATGCTGGTTCTTAGGGCACCAATAACATCGGATGGCACAGTGGCATCGCCATGTGCCTTCCTTCCCACTGTGGGATGTCTGGGACTCTCCAGTCTTTGTTCACCACCAGCACCAGGGAAGGGACTGGACCCGTGGCCATACTAGCCTCTGGGAGCTCTGCCAGACGGGCAAGTTTCCCCGAGTCAGGACTTCACCTTCTGGGCTGATGCACTTGAGAATAAAGAGAGTTGAGGCGGCAGAGATCTACTGTACGCCTCAGCAGACCCGCCAGCCGGTGTGCAGAAAGATGACATTTTAGTGACTCTGGTTTCAGCTGAATGTTGTTTCCTGCACACGTTAAAACTAAGACTGGTTCTTGGCATCACCCACGGAGGTCTGCTTTTTCTGACCTTGGTCTCTACCCTTCCCAGACCACTTGCGCTTCTGCTGGGGGAGGCCTGTGACCTTGGAAGCTAAGTGCCCCCTGGCACTCAGGTTGTTAACGCACCAGCAGAGCACAAACAAGGTTGTGCCCGGGACGCCTTTTTTTTATTTTAAAATGGCTAATTGCATCCTTTCATAAATAAAGATGAGAAAAACCACAGCTGCTCAGTGCGCTGCGCCTCGTTAACCTGAGCCTCACTGCCCTGGGGGGGGGGTGGAGGTGGGCGGGGGAGTCTGGGCTTTACCTCAATGGACTGGGATATGTGCATCTTGTTAATTTCGATCTGCGGAAGGCCACTTCCGGACACATCTTCATACTCCTCCTCATAGCGATCAAAAAGGTCAGTGGCATCGATGCCAACACTGATGGTCCCCTGGGGCAGAAAAACAAGCAGTCAGCAGCAGGGCTGGTATTTGTGGAATGAAAGGCAATCTACACTCAGGCAGCCAGGGGTACGCTGGGTGGGCGGGACTCCGCCGCCAGGGCCGTGGAGCATGAATGTCAGCTCTCCTCAAACAACAGTGGAGCATCACCGACTGCTGGGGTCACAAAACCAGCCACGTTGGCAGGCAAATGACAAGACAGGGGTTCAGAAAAACGAGAAAGACCCACCTAATTTGATTTTTATGGCCCAAACAGATCACCTCCAGATTTAACTCACGAATGCAGAAACCACCTAGACTTGAGCCATGTGAATTCAACATTTTAATGTTTGCTTCTAAACACTCTTACATTACAAAACTACCTTAAAAAAGATTTTATTTTTTTGACAGAGAGAAACACAGCGAGAGAGGGAACACAAGCAGGGGGAGTGAGACAGGAGAGAGGCAGTCTTCCCGCTGAGCAGGGAGCCCAATGCAGGGCTCGACCTGGTGACTCCAGGATCATAGCTTGAGCTGAAGGGGGACACTTAAGGACTGGGCCACCCAGGTGCCCCTTAAAACTCTTGAAAACATAAAATAACTTCAAAGATCAAGAAGTGCAAGATGTCGGGTGCCTGCGAGAGAGCCCCATGTCCGGCTCCTTGCTCAGCAGGCAGTCTGCTCTTCCCTCTCCCTCTGCTACTCCCCCTGCTCTCTGTCAAATAAATAAATAAAATCTTAAAAAAAATGAAGTGCAAACAAAATCAATTATGAATGAACAGGAGATTGAAAAACTGTTTCACTTTCTAAAATTAGAGAATTAAGCTATGAGAAATGGAACACCATATTCTCTCAAGAAATGTGAAGCTAAAATTTGCTGACGGATACAAAATGCTCCATTCTCAGAAAATCAATGCTTATTTTTTTTATCATTGTCATCGTAGGGTTTTTCAAATGGGCATATATCTTAATCCCGCATATAAAAATCTGACCACACATTTTTATTCAGTTCCCTGCAGCTCATTTTAAAAAACTGTACGGAGGCTGAATTTATATATAATAACACAAGCTGCACCCGCCTCAAGGGGCCATTCCGGTGAGTTCTGACAGACATGTAGACTCGTGAAATGAACCTCCACAATCATGACCCAGAACATTTCTATCGCCCCAAAAGCAGCGTGGGAGCACGTGTTTTCCTCCTTGAGAAGGGGACATGTGAACAAAGACGTGAGTGGGAGACCAGGGAGGAGGCCGTGGGGCTGGAGCGCAGGGAGCAGGGAGCACGAGGCAGATGGGAAGGCTACGGGCGGTTGTGTGTGGGTGATCCGTGGATATTATGGCTGGGGGTGGCACGGGGAAGGGGGCTACCCAGGAGATGACCAGTTGAACCCTGCTGTTTTGGTGGGTTTAGCAATTATCCTAGATTCTCATTTTTTTTTTTTTTTTTTTTCTAGATTCTCATTTTTAAACCAATTATTACCGTCATCATCAATAGTTGCCTTAAACTAAGAAGCCACAATGCGGTTGGTGCCTAGGCCCTCCCATGGTAATCTCATCTAGCGGCGTGTGGCGGGGCCACTGCCTCTCTCCACCCTCTGCCCAGCCCGGATGGTTGCTGGTGTGGTGGCTGGGCTGTCACCTCCTCCTAGTCTCAGGCAGGAGATGCCGTTGCCCGTGGCCCATGCCTCTGCCTATGACATATACGAGGCTGTGGGCAGCCATGCGCCTGGGAGCCTGCAGGTGCGTATGAACATGGGTGGGAAAGAGTGGGCCAGTCCTGCATAGAAGGTAGTAGAGAGCAGTCTGAATACTCTTGCTCCAGTGTTTTTCTTCTGCTGAATGGTATCATCAGTAGCCGGCATACTTTCTGTGAATGGTCGGAGTAACTATTTTAGGTGTGGGTCCTACGGTCTCTGTTGCAATTCAGCTGTGCTTTTGGAAGGGAAAGCAGCCCAACCACCCAGCAAGGGACTGACCCTGGGCTGTGTTCTAGTTCCAGTAAAACTCTTGTTTATTCACCCTGAAATCTGAATTTCATATCATGTCTCAAAAATACAACTTTTGATTTTTTCTTTTTTTTTTTTTAAAGATTTTATTAATTTATTTGACAGAGAGATAGTAAGAGAGGAAACACAAGCAGGGGGTGTGGGAGAGGAAGAAGCAGGCTTCCCATTGAGCAGGGAGCCCAATATCGGACTCTGGAAGGCAAACGCTTAATGACTTAGCCACCCAAACGCCCCTCTTTTTCTTCTTAAAAAAAAAAAAAAAAAGGCTCCAGCATGGAGCCCAATGTGGGGCTTGAACTCATGACCCTGAGATCAAGACCTGAGCTGAGATCAAGAGACGGATGCTCAACCCACTGAGCCCCTAGACAAATCACCCAAAGCCCGTTCTGAATACAAGAAAATCTGCAGCATGTTTGTGTATTACAAACTGAATATTAGGAATGTCTGAGCCTTTAAAGAATGCCTTTATTTATTTGAGAGAGAGAGAAAGTGCATGAGATGGGAGGTCAGAGGGAGAAGCAGACTCTGCGCAGAGCCGGGAGTCCGATGTGGGACTCAGTCTCGGGACTCCAGGATCATGACCCGAGCCAAAGGCAGTTGCTTAACCAACTGACACAAAAGAACTCCTTTTTAAAATGGCACAATAAACTCTGTAGCTTTCAAAATATTTAAGAAATTGCAATCACCGAAAATAAAGCGTGTAACTCTGAAATTGAGCTCCTGAGGAAGGACAAACTGAACAAACAAAGTAAGAGCTCCAACAGTTTATTCTGAAATTCTCTAATAGTATTTTGGAATATCTCAATTTTTGGTAAGAATTTTTTGGTGGAACTGTCATCTTTAGTTAAATTTATATTCTATCTTGGAATGGAATGAAATTGAAAAGGCCTGCCTGCGGTTTTGCGGCTGGTATGTCAATCTGATGAAGCATTCAAAAGACCATAAATGAAGACAATTTATTAAAAAAAAAAAAAGTCTCAAAAATATTTTAAATGGAGGCAAAAAGACAATACCCTATGAAAATAGAGAAAATATTCTCAATTTTCTCTAGAGATTATTTTCTCAATTAAGAATACTATGGTGAAGCAGGACAGAGGATTGAAGGGGAAGGGAGGGGAAAATGAAACAAGATGAAACCAGAGAGGAAGATAAACCATAAGAGGACTCTTAATCCCAGGAAACAAACTGAGGGTTGCTGGAGGGGAGGGGAGTGGGAAGGATAGGGGGGCTGGGTGATGGGACACTGGGGAGGGTATTTGCTATGGTGAGAAAAATAAATTAAAAAAGAAAAAAAGAATACTATGGTATACAGAGAAGAATCAAATATGTTGAAGACTTCAGATTTACTTAATACAATTACATTGTATTATTACTTAATACAATGTATTAAGATGGTAGGTAACTGGGCGCTGGGGTGGCTCGGTCTGTTGAGCATCTGCCTTTGTCTCAGGTCTGGTCCCAGGGCCCTGGGATTGAGTCCTGCATTGCGCTCCCTGCTTGGCGGAGAGCCCGCTTCTCCCCCTCCCCTGCTTGTTTGAGCGCCCACTCTCTCTCTCAAATAAATAAATACAATCTTAAAAAAAAAAAAAAAAGATGGTAGGCAATGTTACAGAAGAAAAACCACTGCACTGAAGGTACACTCTCTGGAAAAAAAGCAGTGCTGCAGGGCAGGGGCGAGGATCCCACGAAGGCCTCCGGGTGAGCCCTGCTTGCTGGCATCTGACCCTTGCACAGAGCCCTTTCCTTGATTCTGCCCAGGGTTGGAGATTCGCTCCTGTCCAACGGCGTGGTGGCTGTGGCCAGTGCAGCCTTCAGAGCTCGGTCACAGGACGCCTGGCAGTTTTCTTCCAGGCCTCTGGAGGTGCTTTCTGGGGAAGCCAGCTAACAACAATATACCGCCCGAGACTGCTATGCTCCCAGGAAGGCCAAGACAGCCAGGGTGGGGAGAGTCACCTGGGAGACGGAGGGGCACAGATGCCATCTTCACCATGACCCAGCTGCCATCAGACTACACCTGCATGAGGAGATCCCCAGCAGAACCATCCAGCTGAGTGTGGTCAATCCACAGGACCATGAGAGAAAATCAAATTGTTCATGCCACTAAGTTTTGGCGTGGTTGGTTTTGCATAACCAGAACACAGAATATCAGAGACAAATATAACTGATAAACTGATTAAAACTACTCGTATGCATGCCAAAAATAATTCTCCTTCCTCCCCTGCTCCCTCCCTCCCTTCCCCCACCCTCTTTCTTGGCTCTACACCCAACCTGGGACTAGAACTCACAACCCTGAGATCAAGAGTTGTACACTCCACAGAACTGAGCCAGCCAGGCACCCCTGTTCTGCTATATTTTATGTTCACATAATCAACGTAATTTTTTAAATGTGCTTTAATATACATAGGTACTTTTTTTTTTTTTTTTAGATTTTATTTATTTATTTGACAGAGAGAGATCACAAGTAGGCAGAAAGAGAGGAGGAAGCAGATGCGGGCCTTGATCCTAGGACCCTGAGATCATGACCTGAGTGGAAAGCAGAGGCTTTAACCCACTGAGCCACCCAGGCGTCCTACATAAGTACATTTTTTTTCTTAAAAGATTTTATTTATTTGACAGAGAGAAACACAGCCAGAGAGGGAACACAAGCAGGGGGAGTGAGGGAGAAGCAGGCTTCCCGCCGAGCAGGAAGCCCAATGTGGGACTCGATCCCGGGTCTCCAGGATCATGACCTGAGCCGAAGGCGGTCGCTTAACCAACTGAGCCACCCAGGCGCCCCCATAAGTACATTTTTAAAATAGTTTTTGAATGAGCCATTTTGTAGGTTCTCCAATATAATAAAACCAGTACTGGTCAATAAATATCTGTAAACTTTTTAATTAATTTAAAAAAAAGATTTCATTTACTTATTTGGGAGAGAGAGCACGTGCGTGCGGGCGCTCACACAAGCTAAAGAATAGGCGGGAGACGCAGGCTCCCTGCCAAGGAGAGAGCTTGACTTGGGGCTTGATCCAAGGACCCTGGGATTAAGACCTGAACCAAAAGCAGACACTAACTGACTGAGCCACCCAGGCACCCTGGCCATCAACATTTCAAAAAACTATAAAATTTTAATTATTTTTTAAAAAAGATTATTTACTTATTTGACAGAGAGAGAGATCACAAGTAGGCAGAGAGGCAGGCAGAGAGACAGGAGGAAGCAGGCTCCCTGCTGAGCAGAGCCCAATGCGGGCCTGGATCCCAGGACCCTGAGATCATGACCTGAGCCGAAGGCAGAGGCTTAACCCACTGAGCCACCCAGGCGCCCAAATTTTAATTATTTTAAACACCCCTTTACACTCCCCAAAACGTCCTGGTCTGGAGGATGCACAATGGTCCCGGGACCTACAGGCTACCGGGAGGATGCCGCGGACAACAGACGATGCCAGCCTTCGAGCTCTGCAAGCAGGATGACCTGGTCCGACCTGAGTTTTTGCAGGTTCAATCTGGCTACTGTGCTGGCGGAGGGAGGGGGGGAGGAAGGGAGGCAGGGGGAGCAGACGGGAGAGGCTGTTCTGTAATCTGTGAGATGCTGATGCCAAGAACGGCAGAAGCCGCTGTCTCAGGTATGTGCGTTTCATAACCGGCTGCCTCATTCAGCGTGTTAGTCCTGATAGTTTACAGTTGGTTCTCTAAGGATACGCAAGCATATCTTACACGGAAAATTACAGCTCTTTCAACATTTACATCTCTTTTATTATTTGTCAAATTGCCTTGGCTTAAAGCTTCCGGAAAAATGTTAAGTATGGTTTTATTTCCTTTCCCAAAGAAAACTTTTAAAAAATGATATATATTTGGTCTTAACTCCCCACTGACAAATAACTCACCAGTGGGTAGAATAGCCTTTTTAGGGGCGCCTGGGTGGCTCAGTTGGTTAAGCGACTGCCTTCGGCTCAGGTCATGATCCCGGAGACCCGGGATCAAGCCCCACATCGGGCTCCCTGCTCGGCAGGAAACCTGCTTCTCCCTCTCTCACTCCCCCTGCTTGTGTTCCCCCTCTGGCTGTGTTTCTCTCTGTCAAATAAATAAAATCTTTAAAAAAAAAAAAA
>PITA01029967.1:0-17156 GCA_004023965.1 Spilogale gracilis | reverse complement strand
TTGGGACACCTGGGTGGCTCAGTTGGTTAAGCAACTGCCTTCGGCTCAGGGCATGATCCCGGAGATCCGGGATCGAGTCCCACATCGGGCTGCTCCGCGGGAAGCCTGCTTCTCCCTCTCTCGCTCCCCCTGCTTGTGTTCCCTCTCTGGCTGTGTTTCTCTCTGTCAAATAAATAAAAATCTTTAAATAAATAAATAAATAAATAAATAAATAAATAAATATTTATTGAACTCAAATTTAATCAAATAGTGGTACTGGAGGAGAAAAAGCTCAGTTTAGAACATACTACTTTGTGTAGTATTTAGAACATAGTACTTTGTGCTACTTTGGGCATTGTGAAATATCCACTGGTTTTCAGTGGACAGTGGATTAAACTGGAGCTCCAGAGAGGTCTGGACTGGAGGTAGGGTACTCAGCAGCACATGGGGTCATTTAAGCTGGGGAGAAAATAAGACTACCTAGGCGTATAGAGTTCAAAGGGTACAAGATCTATGACATACCTCTGGGGTTTAAGGAACAAGCAAAAGTCCTTCCTTATGCAACAGAGAAGGGACTGGTGAGAAGGTAAGAAGGACACCAGCAGTGTTTATAGAAGTAGAGAATAAATTGTGTTGGCTACTGCTGAGATGTCAAGCAACATAAGGCAAAGCATCCCTGTAAAGTCAGGGGTGATTGTAGGGAGGAGAGACCTTGTGGAGATGAGGAAGTGAGAAGAGAGGTAATGGAGACCCCCATAGGCAGGCCACTCTTTCAACAAGTTTGACTGCAAAGAGGAAAAGAGAGGGATCGAGTGGTAACAGGATTATCGTAAAGGAGGATTTGGCTAAAGATGACTGACATGAATATGTTTAAAAGCCCAGGGGAAGAAGGCTATAAAGAGGGATAGGATAAATTGCAGGACAATTGGCAGAGAAGGCAGAAGAGGAGGAGATGTGAGAACTTAGCAAACACCAGACGAATGAATGATGAACAAATGGGATGAAGTTGGGGACTATTGTGGAGGCGGGAAGGAATATTTGAGGGGTAGAGTTCTCTACATGTTGAATAAAAGTGGAGCCTATTGAGGAGGAAGATTAATGAGGCCAAATCCTGGTGCTGGGAACCAGCCCTCAGATCACGTGTTTTGGGGAGGAGAGCGGGCTCTCAGATGTCACCAGGGGGGAGCGGCAGTCCCTACCCTACCTCTCCAAAGCCATACACCAGAACCTCACGTTGTGCAGTGGGGAAACTGAGAGAAGGGCAAAACAAGAACGGTTAGGTAAGGGGGAAGCATCAGTGTGTGTTTTAAAGCCCTGGCAATCCACAGTGGAAGTCGGCTCCCACCTTCCACCGAGGAAAAGCCAACATCAGCCCCCCATCTACCTCCATATGTTGTCATGGCACCCTGTAATCCTTGTAGAGTCCTGGATTCAGTTGTGATTAATAAGTGTATTGTGTCAAGTCCCAAAGCTCCACTAGGGCAAGGGCTGTGTCTGTCTCCTTCCCCTCTCTTACGTCCAGGGCCCAGCACTGTTCCTGGCACACAGGAGCTGCTCAGCCAATCCCTGTCAAGAACATGAATGAAGGCACCCACATACCCAAGCAGGACCACCCCAGAGGCTCTGTACAGAGTATTGTTTCAAGGCTTCTCAGTTCCCCAAACATATCCTGGCTTGAGAGGATGGTGGTATTTTCACCTCTTCCTCTAACTTGGAACCCCTTTATGTTTCTTCCAGCCACTTTGTCTTTCTCTCTACTTTGGTCTTCTTATTTCTCTGGCTCTGGTTTCTCGGTGTCTCTCAGAGTCTGCACAGGAAGCACGCAGCTTTGGTCTGAGGCTATTGGTAACGGAAACATTGGTGTACACTTAATAAAGGTCACAAACTTTTTTTTTTTTATCTTTGTCATTGATTCCTGTCTCTCTGCCTGTGTTCTGTTTCAGACCTGATTCTCTCTCCTCATCTTCCTGTGTCCAGCTCAGAAGTCCCATCACCACCCAGGACCTGCTCCTCCTGCCCAAGGATTTTCTGATGGGCTCCAGAAGGTACTTGAAGGTACCAAATCACCGAGCTAGCCTCTCTCCCCTGATTTCCTGCCTTGCTGGCCTCCTAGCTCTGCTGACCACATCCTCTCTCACCTTACTTATGTACTTCCTTACCAGTCACATCGCCGGGGAGTTCTTAGTCCCCTAAACCTGTAGATGACCTCCACCCAGGCTCTCTGCTTTACCCTCTGCTTTCATTCTGAGGTTCCTGTCCTTACATTTCCCCCTATCTCCCTACGCGCTCTTAGAACCATGTCTCCCTGCTTGGAAGCAGCCAGTCGCGATCTTTGCTGGATCTCCAACACCCATTTTTCCCACAGGTGACGGTACCAACTACAATGCTGTCAGGCCGGTGGTGGTCAAATACCTTTGGGCTGGGGCCCCAAAACCCTTCTCGGGGATCCCAGCTCTGTGCCCTCTATGCCTTCACTTACACTGGGGCAGATGGCCGGCAAGTGTCCCTGGCTGAGGGGGACAGGTTTCTACTGCTTCGAAAGACCAACTCAGACTGGTGGCTGGCAAGGCGCCTGGGAGCACCCCTCACTTCTCGACCCATCTTTGTCCCAGCTGCCTACATGACAGAGGAATCTATCCCTTCCCAAAGCCCAACCACCGTTGCCCCCAGCCAATCCCTCTGGACACCTGGTGAGTACTCGCTTCACCTTCCTCCCTCCTGGCTTCTAGGACTCATTGGAAGGCTCTCTCTCCCTTGAAGCATCTGCTGACCCCCTTCTCTTTTTTCCCTCTGATCAGCCTAGTCTTCATTCCTGTCATTGTGTCCCCATTGCCTCTCCTCTTACATTTTCTACATTTCCAGTTTCCTACAGCCTCCCCTGCTCTTGTCTTCCTTGTGAATCCCAGGGATGAGGGATCCAGCCAAGATAGCCCCTCTGATCACCTGCCCCCACTCTTCCCATTTCTCTGTTTCCAGGGCCAAAGGTATTTCATGGCTCTGTGGATGAGCTGCACCTGTCTCAGGAACCCTCAGGCAGGACCCAGACCACCTCTAAGCAGCCTCCTCCTCTTCCCCCCAAAATGTGTAGAAGTGTCAGTGTTACCAGTTTGAGGCCTACCCTCCTGAAGTCCTTCCAGGAAGGAGCAAGTGGCAGATCCCTCTCTCAGGAAGACTTCCTGCCAGAGGCCGATGCCAGCACCGTGAGTCACAGCCCTTGTGAGCGTGGAGTAAAGAGTAAACAGTTATTTACTGCTGGGCCCTGTTCAAGGCACAATGGCAAACAAGGCAGACAGAACCTCTGCCCTCAATGGATTTCCATGGGGGTGACAAACACAGAAAAAAGTAACTGGTGGTACTGCGAAGTGCTCCCGACAAGCATGAATGGAGAGAGTGATGGAGGTGATCTGGGACAGCATCTCCCAGCAAATGATATGTAGTTGATCTGAATGAAGACAAGGAAGAAATAGCCCTGAACCAAACTAGGAAATGAGAAGCTGAGGGATAGCAAGGATTGCTAGCTTAGGGATAGCAAGTAGCAAAGACAGAGGGAATAAGAGAAAGCCTATGTTTTTTCTCTTCCTCCTGTCTCCTGGCCCATGGCAGGGCTCTTCCCACGTGCCATCTTACTATCTCAGGTCACCAGCAAGGAGCTCCACTTAGAGATGTTAACTCTCTTGTTCTTCTTGAAGACTCGGCTCCTCCCCTTTCTTTTACTTGCTGGTAGATTAAAATGGCCCCTCCTCTCTCCTATTCCTCTAGTAGGGGTCCCTGACCCCTCTCCCGCTCTCCCTTTTTACTCTGGAGAATGTGAGGGTGGGGCGCTCCCCTCGAACCTCCCCCCCACCAACAAAAAGCCGGTTCCCCTTTCCTGAGGCCCTGGGGTAGGGGCGGGGTGGGGGAGGAGGGAAGTTGGCAACAGGAAGTGAGGAGGAGAAAAGCAATGACTGAGGGAGAGAGACAGAAAGAGAGAGAAAAAAACCACCCAGCTGGGCACTGGGGTTTCTTCCCTCCTACCTGGATCACCGGCCGGGAGCTGGGGGTGAGAAAACAGTGGGGGAGAGAGGAGGAGGTGGTTTGGTGAAGAGAAGACTGGGGAGGGGCACAGACAGAATAACTACCATTTTCTTCCCCCTTTCCTGGTAGGCAAGACCCCAGCCCCTCATGTCAGAGCACCCTGTGTACTGCAACCTAGTGGACCTTCGCCGCTGTCCCCGGTCTCCTCCCCCAAGCCCTGCATGCCCCCCACTGCAGAGGCTGGACTCCTGGGAGCAGCACTTGGACCTTAACTCCGGACGCTGCTTCTACATAAATTCTCTGACCGGCTGCAAGTCTTGGAAGCCCCCACGCCACACTCGTGTGCGGGAGATGGTGAGACTTTCCCTCCTACCTGTTCCTGTGTCCTCTCCATCTCCTCCTTTCCCCTACTGAACCCCAAAGAGGCATCTTATTTCTGCGGGGCTGCCATCAGAAAATTGTTGAGAAGGGTATTGAGAGCAGCATCTGGTCGTAGCTTTACTGCTTTAATGCTCAACCTACTCCCCAGAACCCTGGCTCCATGGAGGGGATACAGACCCTGAACAGGAACAATGGTGTCCTGCAACTTCAGGCAAAGGGCTCAGAATCTGACAAGGCCACCCCCGAACTGCTCGGCACCCAGGTGAGATTTCCCCCTCCTCCTGATCACATGCAGGAAAAGCCATCTTTTTACTAGTCTCTTTTATGCAAGACATTCATCTGTTACCCATCACACCCCCTGCCTCCCACCCACATCTGCACCGGTTCCCCCCACAGCTGGACTCCCAAGTTGACATTTCCTCCCACCTGTGTCCCCAATCCCCTGCCCCCAGGGTTCACCCTACCTCTGCCCAGGCACCTCCCAGCGCCACCCCTCAGACCAGCCTTCAGCCTTGCAGCCCTCCCGATCTCTTCCGCAGGTCTTGGAAGACCCCCATGTAAGTGACCTACTTCCTTGTGCAGGCCGAGATCCTCACTGCCCCACCCCCCAATTCCTGCTCCTTTAGAAACATCTTCCTCTTTCTGAGTGTTCTCTGGGTATCCCCGTCTACGCAGCCTCCCCATCCCCCAACGGCAAAAGACCTCACTCCCTGGACACCACCCCTTGGGAAAGCGGTGGCGGCTGCGGGGTCGGGGGGCGCGCTGGGTGCCTTATTAATACCCCTCGCTCCACTCCCCAGGAGGTGGAAAAGTCGGGCCTGCTCAACGTGACCAAGATCGCCCAGGGGGGGCGGAAGCTCAGGTAACGAGACCCGGGAATTCTGCGGGGGCTTGGGCGGCGGGATTCCCGGGCAGGGGGCGGGGGGAGGGGCCCGCCGCAGGCGATCCTAACTGACCTTTGCGCTACTACCACTGCCCCCTCCGCCCCTGCAGGAAGAACTGGAGCCCGTCTTGGGTGGTATTAGCAGGCAACAGCCTGGTGTTCTACCGGGAGCCACCGCCCGCCGCGCCCTCCTTGATCTGGGTGAGTGTGAGGGAGCGGAGGAGGGGGCGTGTCAGAGGGGTACCGGCCTGACGTCTACCGCCTCAGGCCAGCTGTGGGGCCTCGGTGGGGGAGGAGGAAGAGGAAGAAGCACAGCCTTCTGTGTCCTCAGAGTCCCCCGGGTGGGAGGGAGGCAACGAGGGGAACAGCGCCGTGGCCTCAGTTTCTCCCGATTGCCAGGGACCAGCGGGTAGCCGACCAGAAAGCAGCGTGGACCTGCGCGGGGCAGCCCTGGCCCACGGCCGCCACCTGTCCAGCCGCCGCAACGTCCTGCACGTGAGTGCCTCCCACGCGTACCCAAAGCTACACCCGACCCGAAGGTGCGCCCCGGGTTTCCCCGTACGGGTCTCCCACCCGGCCTCCTAGCCTTTAGTGTTCCTCCCCGCTGACTCACAAGCCCATTCTCCGCGGGTCCCTCAGATCCGCACGGTCCCTGGCCACGAGTTCCTGCTGCAGTCAGACCAGGAGACCGAGTTGCGAGCCTGGCACCGCGCGCTGAGGGCGGTCATCCAACGCCTGGTGAGATGACTGGGAGACGGTGAGGCAGAGCCCAGGGAGAGACTCGGCCCAGGAGGGGCCGAGGGAGTGGGGAAAGAACAGTAGGATTCTGGGATGGTAGAGGGCAAGGTGGTCTCAGTGTAGACCACCCTGGGGTGGGGCTGGGATCTCCTAGCGTCGAACTGGGGGTGCAGATTTCTCTCTTCACTCTTCGAATCTCCGACTCTGCCGACCTCGTCCTTCCCGGTCTAGGATCGAGAGAACCCCCTGGAACTGCGTCAGTCAGGTTCAGGGCCCGCAGAGCTGGAGGAGCTGAGCGGCGGGGAGGACGACGAAGAGGAGTCGGAGCCCGTCTCCAAACCACTGTCGCGGTTCGGCGGCCGCTGGAGCTCCAGTGAGGGGCGGGTCTTGGCTGGGCGGGGCCCGGGGGCTCGTCTCCCGGCTCCTCCCGCTCCTTCGCCTCCTTTTGGAAGGCGGTTCTCACCCTTACTCCACCTGCTCTTCCAGGTCGGTGTCCTGAAGGAACTGAGCAGAACCGCGTTCGGAACAAACTAAAGCGGCTTATCGCAAAGAGACCACCCTTGCAAAGCCTGCAGGAACGTGGGCTGCTCCGAGGTGAGGTGGGCTGGGCCAGCTGGCACCCTTCTCCTTCTTACCTGCTGAAGTATTTTTGCAAGCACTTTTATATTCCTGATTTGGGCATCAGCCCACTTTGTGGATGAGAAAACGTCAGTGAGACTCAACAGTAGAACTTCCCAGAACTAGATTAGTGGTCTCCTGCTCCTCTGCTGTGAAGTTTTGGGGAGAAAGGGTGTACCTCCTCGCGGGGGCCTAGAAAAGGCAGTCAGGAGGGCCAGCCCAACTTTGGGGTGAAAACCACTGAGCTTCCATGGGTGAATCTGCCGCTGTCTTTCCATCTCATTCTCTGCATCTCCTCTTCACTCTCTGCCTCTCCAGACCAAGTGTTCGGCTGTCAGTTGGAATCACTGTGCCAGAGGGAAGGGGACACCGTGCCCAGCTTTGTGAGGCTCTGCATTGCTGCTGTGGATAAGAGAGGTCACTTTTCCAGAGACCCCACAATCTCCCCTTCCAACAGGCCACGGCTGAGAATTCCCCATCTCCCCCACCCTAGTCTTCATTCTGCGTTTTTCCTCTCCACCCCACATCTCTCACCAATCCTTGCCTTACACAGTTTGGAGCAGGAATCCTTATTTGTTCCCTGCCTCATCTCCTAGGTCTAGATGTAGATGGCATTTACCGGGTGAGCGGGAACCTGGCGGTGGTCCAGAAGCTTCGCTTCCTGGTGGACAGAGGTGAGAAGGCTTGTGGGCATGTAGTGGGACTATGAATTTCATGCCTCAGAACCATAGGCAGTTTCTCAGAGCTGGCAGAACAGGGAGGTCTGGCTAGAGCTGCGTGTCTTAGCTCTGGATCTCTTCTCATCCATGTTGCAGAGCGGGCGGTCACCTCCGATGGGAGGTACGTGTTTCCAGAACAGCCAGGACAAGGTACTTACGTGGAGGGCCCCTCAGACCCTTAAAACATCTGACATCCTCTTTGCTCCTTCTGAATCCCTCTATGTCCTCCTCCTGGGTGGGTTGTCCCCATCCCCACCTATGCTGCCTTGCCCCACGGTGGATCTCCTAGGAATTTCTGTGGTCTGCCTTAATTGGATCTTCTCCCGAACTCCTGTCTCTGGATCTTTCTGGTCCTTCATGAGCCCTGATCCCTTCTGTACCTCCTTCTCTTGCCAGAAGGCCGATTAGATTTGGACAGTCCTGAGTGGGATGATATTCACGTGGTCACTGGTGCCCTGAAGCTTTTTCTCAGGGAGCTACCCCAGCCTCTGGTACCCTCCTTGCTGCTGCCCCATTTTCGTGCTGCGCTTGGTAAGGAATGAGAATTTGGGCAATACCTGTGGTATGGGGGTGGGGCGTGGAGGGTAAAGAATGGAGTTTCCCTTTCACCTTCTATCCCATCCTGAGCACAGAGATAGGAAACAACTTTCAACTCCTGTGCCAATTCCAGTTATTATTATTATATTTTTTTGTTAATGTTTAGAGGGCTGACTTAAAAAGAATTCTAAAGCTGAGTTGGGGGCCTTCTGCCTGGCTCAGTTGGTAGAACATTTGACTCTTGATCTCAGGGTTGCGACTTTGAGCCTTATGTTGGGTGTAAAGATTACTTAAAAATAAAAACTTAAAAAAATAATAATAAAGCTGCAGTTGGGCTCCGTGGAAAAGAAAGCTGTGGCAGATTAATGGTGTCTTCCACGGGCGTGGGAAAGAGTAGCAAGTTTACTTACCTTGCCCTAGCACCTTCCCTAGCCTCACCCTCATTCCCCTCCCTTCCCTTTTTCTCTCTAGCACTCTCCGAATCAAAGCAGCGCCTCACTCAAATACGAGAATTAATAGCCTCAATGCCTAAGCCCAACCATGATACTCTGCAGTACCTCCTGGAACATTTATGCAGGTCAGGAAGACTGAACATCTCTATGCACGCAGAGGGAGGGCCATGTGGGGCATGCAGCGGGGACTCTGTTCAGATGAAGTGAATGTAGAGAACACCTAGGTTTCTCGCCTATTTGATAAGCAGATGGAGGAAACAGGCCACCTCTTGGCAGGGTATCAGGTGGGGGAAATGGAGATCATGAGATGCCCAGGGATGCTATGAGAGAAATGAGGGCCATCCCAGCACTCCCTTCCCCAGGCCTCTCTGTCACTACGTGGGATGTGCTCATGGCTTATTTGGCTGAGCTGGGCCTGGGCAGTGACTTCTGAGAGAGGAGACAGCCATTTGAATTAGAGTCGCCCAGCCTGTGAGCAGTCTCGGAAGAGCCCAGGGCAGTCTCTAAAGCTGGGAAGAGGCAGGCATCTCCTGGGTTGTATCTTCCAAGTTGTATCCTGAAGGTTTCTCTACTGGTCCCATCTTCATGCTCCCTTGCAGCTCTCTGCTTGGTTTCCTTCAGCCACCATGTGGAGGGGTCCTGACGTGAACACCTTCCTGCTCATCCCTTTGAAGGGTTAGATTTATTTGAAGCAGGGAAGCTGCTGTCCTAAACTCCTTCTCTTGATCTTTGCCCACAGGGTGATAGTACACTCAGATAAGAACCGCATGACCCCTCACAACCTGGGAATTGTGTTTGGGCCAACCCTGTTTCGGCCAGAGCAAGAGACATCTGACCCCGCCGCCCATACTCTCTACCCTGGGCAGCTAGTGCAACTCATGCTCACTGACTTCACCAGCCTTTTCCCCTGACTGGGGCAAGGAAGAACACAAAAATTTGTTTCCACTGATCTCTCTTGGCTACACTTTGATGGAGGTGGGGATAGTGGATGTTCTGTTTTGAGGACATCCCATTAAATCCTGTGTCTCCCACATGACTGTGTCTGTGAGTCTGACCTGAGGAGTTGGGATGGGGTGGGGGAGCCTACCAAAAAAGGGAAGTGGGTGGTTTAACCTCTGCTTCTCTTCTTGTTCCCTGTCATCATCACCACCACCCCCACCCCCAAGACAGTAAAGTGTAAAGCAGGGTGCTTTCTGATGTAGTTCCTTTATTATCCAGAAACAGTGTCATTATCAAATTCCTCCTCAAAACATATACAGAAGGTACACAGCCCCAACCCATACCTCCCATCCCTGGGCCATCCCAAAGGACTATGGCTCCTCCTTCCATCTTCTGAGGGCAAGGAAAGCCCTTAGGAAATGGACCTGTGATTACTGGGATTCCTCACTCTTCAGGCGCTAGAGTTGAGGAACTGTGTCTCCCCAGGCAGGGATCCCAGTAAGATACTCATGTTGCCAACAGCCATGTTGGGGGGCCCAGAGGGAGGTGGGGTGTGTTCACAGCTGTCCCCCTGATCATGGGAAGGAGGAGGACTCAGCCCCTGAGCCTCATCCAGAATAGCCACGAAGTCCAGCTGAGTGTTGTCAAGGTCAAGAGAGTCCAGAGGGTTGCACACCTGCCCTTCGGGAGGAGCGTACAAGGCAGGACCCCCTCCCAGCCTGCCCACCTCAGGGTGACCACAGCTGGGGTTGGTGCCTCCTGCCTTGAGTGTCCCATAGCAAGTGGGCAGTGGGGGCAGAAGTCGGGGTGGTGCTGGTGCCCTATGGGGGGCCTTGCTTGCCCCCACTGCAAAATTTTCATGGCAGGGTGAAGGGGCAGGATAGGAGCCTGACTTGTGATTGGGCAAGTTAGGTGTAAAGCCAGGTCCATATGGAGCCATTGGACCCTTGGCAGGGCTTGGGGTAACCTGGGAACCCCCTAGAAACTTGGGACTCTGGTAGAAAGGTTCCTGGCCTGGGGGATCTCCCCTGCCCCCTCCCTCCCAGAGCAGCTCCTGTTGAGACTGAACATAATTACATACCAGCTGAGTCTTAAGTTGTCCTGTGGAGTGAGTGGGGGAATCAAAATCCAGGCCAGGCCTGGGCTCTGAATGAAGATAATCGGGGGCTGGCTGGGTATAGGCACCTGACTGGGGATACTGGGGAGGGGGAGGCTGGGGGTAGTGAGAGAACAGAGGCTGTGGGCGAGGAGGCCCGTCACTGGGGTGAGTGCTGAGGCAGGGCGCCAATCCCGTGGAATCAGAACCCACTGGGCACCCTTGTTCCGGCTTGACCTGCACTTGTCCGTAATGTTCAAGACGAGGACACTGACTGTAGACTCCAGCTGGAGCCTTGGGGCCTGGGTACAACCCAGAGGGGGAAGGGAACTCACCCCATGGTTCAGGGTAGGGTTCAGGATAGGAGACCTGCTGGGGACAGGGGTTTGGCACATAGTTGGTGGGTGGACCAGGTCCAAGAGGCAGGGAGCCTGGACCCCTAGCTCCATAAGCTTCAGCCACTGCCCCTTCTGGTCCCCCATATCCCAAAGTATCAGTAGGCGGGAAGTCCATATAGGGGTTTAGACCATTGCCTATCATGGAGGTCCCACCTTCTGGCTCCTCCTGCAGCCCTCTGGTATCCATGGCGACATTCTCAGTGATGCTGGGGGGCTGTGGTGAGTAGACAGCGGTTGAGAGTTGGAGATCGAAGTTCCGTCCTCCCCCTGCCACGGTGGGGGCTGTGTGGACACAACCCAAGCTCTTGAACCTCTGGACTCGGGCTGGGGCAGGGCGGTCCACAGCCCGGGCTGGGTCACTGGCCCTCCGGGTGACCCCTACATTGGCGTTGTATCCTGGGTACTCAGCTCGGCTTCTCCACGGAGGTACAGGAAGGCTCCCCATCCGATCCAGGCTGGGCACTACTGCTGGTGGGGTACCACCTCCCCTAGCTGAAGCGTATCTTGCCCGGAGCAGGTAGTGCTGGGTCGATGTGAGGCCGGGCAGAGAGGATGCCCCGTTCTCGGGCGGGGATCCAGGGGGATAAGGGGAGGCCAGGGAGGAGCGGCGGCTGACGGTATAGGCTGAGCTGACACTGCTGGAGCTGCTGCTGCGGCAGTCAAGAGAAACGGGGGGGCCTAGGCGGCGGGACACTGGGGGGACACCTACAAGTGATAAGGAGAAAAAGGGTAGTGAGGGAGTCCTCTGAATCTCACCCTGCCTCCCTCATGGGGCAGCCTTGTCCTGGAATCCCAGGGACAGGCTCCTTAATTCTGACCATTCAGTTCTGTCTCCTCCCATGCCCTTTCTACATCTGCATCACCAGGGATTCAGAACCACTGTGAATGGTTGTACAGGTTGTGCACTGCACAGCCCTAGGGAGCAGCATTCACGTTATACTTTGTATATCACAGTTACCTGATAGATGGAAGGAAAGTGTTTGAGGAAGGGGGACCTTTCTCTAATTGTACAAAGGTGCTGTAGGCAAAACCCTGAGGAGGGAAGTCCTCCTTTCAACTTCAGGAAGGTCCAGATCTCAGCCCAACAACTACACCCACAACCAGGTCTCACCAGTGTGAGTCAGGCTGGGCAATTTGAGGCCCCGGGGCCCTATCGGCCGAAGTTGATGTAGCTGATCCAATCTGAGGTTCTCAAGGCGGCGAAGAGTGGACAGACTAGTGCCAGCAATGCAAGGCCCCTCATCCAAGCTGGACAGATCCTCAGTGCTGCCCCCTGCATTTCCAGTCATTTCCACGCCACTATCTGTGTTGGTGGCACTGCCCGCTGGGGAGCGGTCGCTGCTGCAGGACGACTGGGCCCCAGGGCTGGGCTGTGGTTTCTGGGGGGTAGGGTTGGTTGGAAAATGAGGGCTGAGGGCAGCCCCTCCCCACTGCCCCACAGTTCCCTGAACTTGGTGAGTAGCTCAAGCCTGTGACTGTTGGGACCAAGGGGAAGCTTACAGGTTTAGGGAGGGCTGAGCAGGTGAGGGTTGAGGGGCAAACTAGAACGATGTTGAGGAGAAGACCTAGGCTGGTGCCCAGCCTGGGCTCCAGTTTGCACCCAGTTCTGTGACCTTGGATAATTTGTTTATATGCCTGTGTTTCATCATCTGAAAATCTGGAGAGTAAGTTCCTTCTTCACAAAGTTGTGAGGAGTACGTGAAATTAGCATTATAACTACATGTGAATTGTACATGTAAACTATACATAAATTAGGATAACATACTAAGCTCCATATAAGAGTTTGTTGAACCAGTTCAGTCATTAATTATACTAAAATCTCTCCATTTGGGGGTAGCCCAAGAAGTACCACTGGGATAAGAGACTAGAGGACTGTCCACGGAAGAGCCATTTACAGAAGAGGACACAGAAGAGTTGGGAGGGGACTGGAAGGATGAGGGCAGGGCAGCGGGGGCATGGAGGCAGGAGTGGCCTGGGTCAGCTCACCACGGTGCCCTCTGGCACTGTCAGTCTGCTCTCCTCCCTGATGGGGCCTCCGTCCCGCTCCCTCTTGGGCTCCACAGTGGACAGGGACGGTACCCTGGGCAAGGGGCCATCTCCTCGGTGGCGCTTGGTCACGTGGGCATCGGGACCATGCACCGTCTTGACGTGTTTCCGGAGCGAGCTGGGGTCCGTGTAACGTTTGGTGCAGCCAGGGAGCTTACACACGTATGGCTTCTGCAGGGCGGACGGGGAGACAACGGGCAAAGGAATCGAAGCCGGAGAGTGCAGATGGAGTGGGAAGAAGAGGTGGCATCAGATGAGGGGATCAGGGAGGAATGCACAGCACCCAGGGAAGTAAGGAGAGAGTGGGGCCCTTGGAGTAAAAAAATAAGAGGATCAAGGGAAATATTAGGAACACTGCCAGCCCAGGTGTGCGAGGCCTCATAAAGTCAGGGGTTGAAGACCGTCCAGGTCAAATGGATCTATTTAGGTTGGCCCTTTGGCTGGTTCGAGGTAGGGATTGCAGTGTTACGGAGGTTCGTGGCTTCAGAAAGACCTTATCCGGGTGAGTTAGGGTGGGGGCGGGGACTCACCTCTGGAGTAGGTGCTGGGCTAAGGGATTTCTTATGGGGGGATCTCCTCAGTAGCTGGCTTCTCAAGTGGGGAGAGCCTTTTAGGTGGGGCACTCACCTCATTGGAGTGGGTCCGATTCTGGTGCTTGGCTCGGTCGCTGGCATTGCTGAAGGCTTTGCTGCAGCCCTCGTGCTCACACATGTACGGCTTCTCACCCGTGTGTGACCGCAGGTGCGTCTTCAGATTTTCCAGGCGTGAGTATGACTTCCGGCACCCCTCAAACTAGGGGATGTTAGGGTCAAAAGATAGCTCTCAGACAGAAGGACATGGAAATTAGAAGAACTGTAAATCTCAAAAGGGACCTACATCAGAGACTATTAACTCCAGATGGGAGAGCAAGTCCCAAAATTCAGGGACAAGGGCAGGCAAGAGCTGGGCAAACCAGAAGCTGGAGGGGGTGTGGCAGCGAGCATCTCCCCATCAAGCCAGAGCAGATCTCCCTGCATGGAAATCTTCCACTGGCTTAGGATGGGGTCATTCTGGGAATGTCTGATGTCCTTGACACTGAGCTTTTCCATTAGGCAAGTAGCAGACACAGTGCCTAGGGCCCATAGCACTTTTGGGGGCCCGCAGAAATGTCTTTTTTTTTTTTTTTAAGATTTTATTCAATTATCAGAGATAGAGGTTGAGAGAGAGAGAGAGAGAGAAAGCATAAGCAGGGGAAGCAGTACACAAAGGGAGAAGCAGGCTCCCTGCTGAGCAAGGAGCCCAATGCAGGACTTGATCAGAGGATCCTGCGATCATGACCTGAGTCGAAGGCAGGCGCTCAACCAACTGAGCCACCCAGGCGTCTCAGAAATGTCTTTAATTTCTTTTCAAAGCAAGGGAAAAACAGCTTTTAGGTCCAAGAAAGTGTTATAATATACCACATCAATATATTCATCTTTATACTAACCCAGTAGTAAGATAGAACTTTTAAATATATTTGTTTATGGCAGCAGAAGTGCCTAGGATCCATGAAAGTCATGAGCTCTGCCTTGACCGGGGGGATCCCCTGTTTAGGGAGGGACCCTGGGCTTGGGAAGTGGATGCCTCACCGTGCACTTGTGTGGTTTCTCGCCCGTGTGTCTGCGCATGTGGACCACCAGCATGTACTGGGCTTTGAAGGGCCTCAGCTCCCTGGAGCAGCCCCCCCAATGGCACACGAACTCCTTCCGCTCCCCATGGATGTGCTCACTGTTGATGTGCTGAAGGAGGAGATAGAGGCTCTCTGAGGTTCCCTTCTGCCTCCAAGCCCCAAAACAGACCTCCCCTGGACCTCCCCCCCATATTCCTCCAAGTCTCCTCCCCACGGGGGAAGAGGCAGCAGGAAGACCATGGCAGCCCGCACCTCAGTTCTCCCATGTTTCTGAAACAAAGGTATTGCTCCCGAGTTTCTGCTGCCCCAGCTGGCCGCTCAACCTCTGACGTCGGTATCCTGGGACCTCCTGCCCTTAGCCTCACTCCACAGTGTCCCACCAGAATGTCCTACAAGATCCAGCCAGCTTTCCTGTTACCCCCTGGGGCTCACGTGCACCAGCTGCTCCTGGGAGTCAAATTCCTGGCTACAGCCATCCCAACGGCAGTCAGTCTCATACACGGATTCAGGCTCCGGCTTCTCCTCTCTCTCCAGGTCCTCCCGCCCATCCAATATCCCCAGCAGGGGATCCTAGGGCAGAAGAGGCAATCCTAAGGTCACTGGGGTGACAGCTTTGGTTTAGCTCGAGTTTCAGAGTTAAAGTCACCCCCCCTTACCTGTGTGCCTGTGGAGTTTGGGCTGGACACCTCACCCTCCAAGGGCTCCTCTGGGCGCTTGCTAGCCAGCAGGTTCAGCTCAGACTTCAGCTTCCCAGGGGAATAGGTGGGGGTGATGAAGGTAGAAGTGGGAAGAAGGAAGAGGGAGCCCAGGCAGGTCTTCCTGCCCAGAGTGCCCCCCACCCAAGCAGCTGGAGCCTCTGGGTTTGGAAGAGACTTCCTCCTCAGACTGCACTGGGATAGGCAAAAGGCAGATCTCATTTGGAAGAGTCTGATTCAGCCCCAAGGAGCGAACCCCAGCAACCATACCTCTTTATGTTTCTGCTACTGAAAACTTTTTTTTTAAAGCTTTTATTTATTCTTGAGAGAGAAAGAGGCAGAGGGAGAAGCAGGCTCCCCACTGAGCAGCGAGCCCCTTGCGGGATCTGATCCCAGGACCCCAGGATCATGACCTGAGCTGAAGGCAGATGCTTAACCATTTGAGCCACCCGCTACTGAAAACTTTTAGATCCCTTGTTCTTCTGTCACCTTTCCCCATAAAATCCACCACCCATCCTCCCTGAGCTGAGGGAAATTGGGCGGCAATATGAGGACTCTCACCTGGCAAGTTGGGAGGGGTCCCCGGGACTGAGGATGCGGCATCATCCCACCTTGAGTGGGGTCATGGGGACCACAGGGTTGGACCCCGAAGGAAGGTGAGGTCCCTTTTTGGTGATTCATCTGGGGCGGGAATCCCAGAGATGGGCTGAGGAGGGGGAGGAGGAGAGACAGTTACTTAGGACTATCATCTCAAAGAGTTTCAGGAGTCCTCAGGCTGTTTTGGAGTGTTTCTGGAAGATGGTATGGGAAGTGGTTGAGGCAGGCCCAGGGAAAAACACCAAAGAGGGTTCCAACACCTTTGAAATGATAAGGATTCGAATAGGTTCAGGTGTTTTGGAGGGCTTGAGGCTTTTAATGGGGTTTCAGGGGGTCTTTAGGGGCCTCCTAGCCCAAGGCTGTCTGCACCTCATGGTGCTGATGGAGAGGTGACCATAGGAGCCCCCAGGAGATGCACAGCGAGAGTTGATGAAGGCCACCAGGGAGCTGGGTGAGGTGCGGATAACTGTCTGCAGGTCCAGGCTGGCGTCTGACAGAGGTGAGATGGAGAGGGCCCGCTTCTTGGTCAACTTGACTGCACTTCGGGGAGGAGGGAAGAGTGGGGCTGGGGCAGGAAACAGGGGAGACAGCTATGGTAAATGGGGCAAGTCTCCATACACCAAACCCATGGGGCCCAACTCTCAACAAAAAAATGACACTTGACTCTGCTTTCCTTACTGACCCCATCTGTGACCTCCTGACCGTGCTCTGACCCCTTGCTCCAATCTCCAAATATTTCCTCTTCCAAGTTGGATCCCCTGCCTCCACCCCCACCCCAACAAAACTTTCTCTTTTAGAGCAAGTTCCAGAGGGACAGAAAGGGAAGAGATGTTGCCTGAGGCCTCACCCTCAGTGTAGCTGTTGGTGTCTCTGGCTGGCCCATAACTGTGGGGACCAGACATGAGGTTGGCCTGGTGGCAGAAGGGCAGACCAGACAGTCCTAGAAAAGAGAGACACAGCCAGAATGGGGAATGGGAACGGGGGACACATAAGGCTTCACCTTGAACCCCCAGGAGAGGCCTGATCCCATATCCCAACACTATAAGACATAGAACCTCAAATCTTCTTGTGGATTATAGACTGGCATGGGAAAGGAGATAGAAGAGGGATCCCTGGGGCTGGTTGAGATAGCTGCCAGTCCTCAAGGCCTGGGGATTGGTATTTGCACTGACCTTCTGTCCCCATGCTGGGGGCCTGACTGGGGAGGGGCCGGAGACAGTAGGGCTCGCCATAGGTACTGACTGGCGGTGGGGTCATTGAGTTGAACATGGTGTCTCAGAGGAGAGTGTGGGGACACTGCAGGAGGGGAAGGAAGATCTGCAAGTTAGAAAGGCAAGAGGGAAAATAAGATTAGATAATCAATTCAGGTATAGAAACTCTTCGACATCTGCCATGGGAAATCAAAGTATCACTCAG
>PITA01029966.1:0-17155 GCA_004023965.1 Spilogale gracilis | reverse complement strand
CACACACACACTGGCGGCAGGACCCGGGACACACACACACACCGGCAACAGGACCCGGGACACACACACACACACACACACACTGGCGGCAGGACCCGGGACACACGCGCACTGGTGACAGGAAAAATGCTTGCAAAAGCCGAACCCTTGGGAGAGTCGGTGACTGTTCTCTGCACTGAGCGCCCCCAAGCAAGCTAGCACCCGTGTCTCCTGAACGCACTCTGAGCCCACGGGCAGCGCCCCGGGACACGTCTCCGCATCACCCGGCCAGGCTGCTACCTCGGTCCCCCTGGTATCAGTACATTCATTTTAAATAAAGGACACCTGAGCTCTTGGCCTTCACATGGGAGTCAGACAACACAAGCTCGTCAGCGGGTAGCGGCTTTCTTTGGGCACCGTGTCTGGTGGCGGATTCCTGCTGAATGAAATGCGTCCTGTCTGACTAGTTTTGTGCCGAGAGAGAGACACAGAGAGAGAAAGACACACAGAGGCAGGCTAGAGCAAAGGTCACAAGAAAAATATAAAACTGTTTTTTAAAAATGTAAGGCTTCAACGAAAGATGTAATTAAGACTAACAACATTACGTCCAACAAGATAAACATTCAGCTACTTAATAACTCTTACAGAATAAGTCAGAGTTGAGGTAACAGATCGCTCTTCTAGGTCCAGCCTTAAAATGACTTTTTTTTTCCTTCTCAACCTTAGAGTTGAATATAATCAGACGCGCGGAGGAAATGTCGAGAAATGAGCCTGGAGTCAGGGGGCAAGGCTCTGGCTGGCTCGTAAAGAAAGTTTTACCCTTTATTCAAATAATAAGTAGAAGTTTATCTAGAGATCACTCTACACGCTGTACATCCATGCTACTGATTTTTACAGAGATTAAAAATACTGGAAACATGCCCACGGGCCCCACACCGACTCCCATGTCCTCACTTCAGTCTATTGCTTCCCTGGCCCCGAAAATTCTGTGGTACGTCTGCATGCAGCTCTTTGCAGTTCCCCCCTCCCTGTGCTTAGCCTTTCTTTCCACAGCACAGAAGTTACTCTGTGAGCAGCACTTCAAATAAAAACACTGAAAAAATAAAATAAATTATTATTTAAAAAACCCAAAACAATGAGTTTGAGCAGAAGCTGCCCCCCCCTCCTGCTCACATCTTGGCCCAGCCTGAAAAGCCGTCCCTGCCGCTGTGCCTCGGGAGAGAGGTGTGATGCGTGTGTGAGCCCTGCGTGTGGGGCTGTGTGCGGAGTGAGTGAGTGTGAGTGCCTGCGAGCGCGCGTTACGGGTGTGCGCACGTGAACGTGCGCGTGAACACATGGACAAGCGTGTGCAGGCTTGCACGGCGGGCAGGACGCGGCCTGGATGGGACCTCCGTGTGGACAGAGCCCTTTTCTCTCTAGCCCCACTCACCTGGTGGGGTCACTGCTGGGGTTCCAACCCTTCCCCTTTCCAGTTGGAAAGTTAGGTTAACTTGAGTTCCCAAGCTTTTCCATTCCCCGACATGTTTTCTACTCTGGAGAAAGAAACTCGTAAATGCAGCACCAGCGCAGTTCCTGACAGATAGACCCCCTTTGGGTGCACTCCTGCCCCTGGACGCGGCTCCTCCGACGGGGCACCCGGCGCCCAGCACCCGCACAAAGCAACACACCACTGGCCCAGCCAGAGGGTCTCTGGGAGGGACAAGAGTCTTAGGGGTGGAGGACCAGAGGCATTCTCCCCCTGGCTTACTCTCTGACCAGCTGAGCCCCAAGGGCATTTGGGGGAGGGAGGAGGAGGCCAGACTGCCTCAGAAGGCAAGCTCCGGGGAGCCCATGGGTGCAGGAGAGGGAAGGGGGCCGCTGGGCTGAGGGTGGGGAAAGCCTGGACAGGAGGCAGCCGGGGGCACAGGGGGTCTGGCGAGCCTGGGTCTCAGGCCGGCTCCTCAGGCTCCCAGGAGCCCCGGGGTGTGTGTGGTGCGGGAATCAGACGAGGCCCTGTGCGCCAGGAGGGCGCCGGGTGGAGCGGCGAGTCAGTCCATGAAGCCAGCGGTGGGCACCGGGACACTGGTCCTGCTGGTGGGCGCCCGGAAGGCGGCGGGTGCCTGCCGTGGCCGTGGCCGTGGCCGTGGGGGCCACCGGGCCGCCGCTCACAGCGTGCTCAGGTGCGGCAGCGTGTCCAGGGGCCCCGAGAGCTCGCGGGCGGCGGTCGCCTTCTCCACGCCGCGCAGCCACTCGGTGCACTTGCGGACCAGGCCCTCGTCCGGCACCGGGGCCGCCTCCTCGTCCTCCACGTCGTCGTCCTGGTGCCGCTCGCTGAGCAGTGACACGCGCAGCGGGGGGCGCGGGGCGCGGGCCTGAGGACTGCCCGGAGGCGGCGGGCGGCGGGCGGCGGCGGGCGAGGGCAGCGGGCGGCAGGACCGCGCGGGCAGCGGCTTCTCCGGGGGGCGCCTCTGGAGCCGCAGGGCGGCCTCGGGGGTCAGGCTCAGCGAGAAGCGCCCAGCGGCTCCCGGGGGGCTGGGGCCCGAGCGGGCGGCGCGGGCCGGCGGCCTCTTCAGGGTGGTCGAGGGCCAGGAGCCGGACAGCAGCCCCCCGGGCCACTCGGGGGACCGCCTCTTCTCCGCGGCGGCGGCGGGCGGCAAGGGCGCAGGCGGGGCGCAGGCGGGCGCCGCGAGCCTCCGGGGGGCGCCGGGCCTGCGGGGAAGGGCTCGCGCGGCGGGGACCCCCGGGGTCGGGGCGGGCGGGAAGGGCATGGTGCCGCCGGGCCGGCGGGTCATCGGCGCCCTGGAAGGGGACGGGCGGCTCAGCGGCGCACGGGGGCCCGGGGCACCCCCACCCCAGCCGGCCCAGCGCCCCGTGCTCCCGCCGCACCCACCTGCGTCCGGCCGCGGCCTCCCCGGCTCGCTCACGTCCCGGCGCCCCGACCCAGCGTCCGTAAGCCGAAGCACCCTTTCGTCCCCGCTTCCCGGCCGGGGCTCCCCCCCCTCCCCCCCGAGCCCGGGGACTCCTCCGCCCGATCGGCGCGCGGGGACAGCTGTCAGCCGCCCGACCCCGGACGAGCGCGGGCACAGCCTGGCCCAGGCCGAGCGCGCGGGGCCCGCCGACTGCTGCGTGCGACCAAACAGCGCTCGGGGACAACGCGGGGCGGCGGCGGCCGGGGACTGCCCGCCGCCTCCCGCCCGGACGGGTTTTCATCTCCGGGAGGCGGGCAGAGGCCCTGGGAGGGCCGGGTGTGTCCTCAGCCCTAGGCGGGGTCCTGGCCGGTTGGAGGGAAAGTCCTTGAGCACCGCCCAGCGCCTTTAAGGTAGTGGGAAGACCCGCCCGCGGGGACACCCGCCAGACTAGCCCGAGGCTCCTGGGGAGAAGGCACTTTCAGGGGATCACTGTCTGCACTTTTGGTCATGTTAATGCCATTGCTGAAAGACAGTCATCTGAAATTAAAGACCCAGTTATATGCACAGGCAAAATAGCCCAGTTTCGATTATTCCATAATAACACGGGGAATATCACACCGAGCTCTCTTAACGAGGGAGCATTGGGAGCGAAGCAGTGTACTCATTGCTATGACAGGGCTCAAGACGAGGCATCCTCCCTGTCAGCTTCTATTCCAGCTGTAGAGACGGGAAAACAGCCCTACAACACTCCGATGAACAAGCAGACAGTCACACAGCAGGGCATCAAAGTCAGTTTCATATAACCAAGGCCCTGCATGCGTCAGGAGCATCAAATGATTAGATTCCCCACAACATTTTTTTCCATAGGCTTTGCTTTTCAGGCCTGCCCCGTGAACGTGACCAAGTGCAGATAAACTCCAAAGTGGCTGTGCCACCACCTGTCCCCGCGGCAGCGCCTCCCGGGGGCGGACACGGGCCCTGCTCCCCTTCTGCTCCCATGGGCACCGGCGGCCACTGGGCCAGCACGCCAGGCAAGGACGGAAGCCCAGAGGTGGCCAGAGGCACTTCCCACCACAGCTGGGGTGGCGAGGGGGGTTTAGGTCCCATCATCTCCCCCGGCACCAAAGCCCACCTGAAATCTACATATATATTCTCCATAAATGTGCAGACACAGCCCCAGGTCAAGTGTCCAGCGTCATTCTCTCGCACATCCTCCCCTTCCCACCAGGGCCTCAAGGAAAGCCTGTCACTGCCCATCGCTCAGGTGCAAGTGTGTTCGAGACAGTTTAGGTCATAAAATCTCTGCCGTGGGTACTGAAAGCATGTGTGCATTTCATTCCAAGTTCTCGCGTTTCTAGGTGGGTGGGGGGCCAGGTCAGTTACTGGTGGCAGCCGAAGGACAGCTTCCCGCCGGGAGAGGGAAGGACTGCAGAGCAGCTGCAGGCGGACCCCCTCGCTGCTCCCTGCCAGCCTCCCCCACTGGAACCCTTCGTCCCGCGGAGCCCCCGAGGCTGGCCGGGAGCCTGGGAAGGCAGGACATGTCACCCACACGGTCACAGCCCGCTGGCTGTCACACACGCCCTTGGGGTTGACTTGAGAGTGGGCGGCTGTGGGCAGCGAGGAAAACCACACTACGAAAGGCAGCCGAAAAGAAGTCCAGAGGAGTGGAGGCCAAGGAAAAGCAACTCCCGGCAAGGATCAGGGTCCGATTCCACTGTGATTTGCATGGGATTTTGTGTAATGTGCCCCAAACCCAAAAATGGGGCTATAATTATGTACTAAAGAATAAAACTTGAGCACCAGAACCTGGGATCGGCTATCAGTCCCCCAGCCGCATTTCTGGGATTGCCGGACTGCAAGAGTCCATGGCCAAAATACACGAGGATGTTCCATCTGGAGGTTACAGAAGCTACTCTTCCACGTCAGCTGGTTGATTTGAAAGGCCAGTCATGCAAAATCAAATACATGTATTCAGAACTGTCCACTTTGTTTACTGATGGCATTTAATTTTCCAACTACATTTATTTGATTTTCCTCGTTGACACATGTTGTTGGTTTCCCGTGATTGAGCAGTCTGTGTGCTCCGCTCTGCCACCCGTCACCATCCGATGCTGAAACAGTTACTTGATTCCCAAATTCCAAATAAACATAGTAACTGTCTACCACGTGGGGATTAATGGTAATTTCTTTTCTCCTACTGTTGTATCAGAGTTAGGAAATGTTTCCTTTTTCTCTAACCAGTTTCTTGGTTTTACTAAGGCTTGTAATACTTCATGCAAGTTTGGAAAATTTTTGAAAGGAAAACAGATCAATGTTCTGCTTTCATAAATCACGCCTCCTTCCCACAGGTAATGCTTCATTTCTACATTCGGATGCAAATGATACTTTCCGTGATGGAGCAAAAAAGAGTCAAACATCGAGAATTAAACTAAATTTAAATTCTGAATCAAGAGAGCTACTTCTGCTTTTTAAAATGCTCGTGTTGGGGTGCCTGGGTGGTTCAGTTGTTAAGCGTCTGCCTTCGGCTCAGGTCTTGATCCTGGAGTCCAGGGATCGAGCCCGCATCAGGCTCCCTGCTCAGCAGGAAGCCTGCTTCTCCCTCTCTCACTCCCCCTGCTTATGTTCCCTCTCTAGCTGTGTTTCTCTGTCAAATAAATAAAATCTTAAAAAAAAAAATCCTAGTGTTTTCCTGGGGATGCCCAGAGGGCTCAGATGGTTAAGTGTCTGCCTTTGGTTCAGGTCAACATCCAGTCCCGCAGCGGGCTCCCTGCTCAGTGGGAAGCCTGCTTCTCCCTCTGCTGTTCCTCCTGCGTGTACTCTCTCTCGCTCACTTTCTCCGTCAAATACATACAATCTTAAAAAAAAAAGGGGGGGGTAGTGTTTTCCTGGGAAATAGAAAAATTGGTCAACTAGAAATTCCTGAATTCCTTCTTGTCACCATCCTGTTCCCGGGAGAGGCTTGGGGGGGAGTGAACACTCAGGAAAGTGTTCAGAAGGTACCGACTCAGAAGCCTTGTTCTCCAGCAGTAAGATCATAATCACTTCTGGATTGCTTCACCCAAACCTCCTGAGCCTGAGGACAGAGGCAGCAGCAGCACACCAGCATTTGCCCGGGAGCATCCCGACAAGCACATGGCCAGGGCAAGACCTGCCTGCTCGCTGGGGCCCCGGCGTCCTCTCCCCTCTCTGCTGTGTGGAACTCAAGGCTCCTGGCCCTTAGGACCCAAAGGGCTTCTGTTTTTATGACCTCTATCTATTGATGTTAACCTTACTAGAAATTTAAGGTAAGACTTCAAAAAATGTTTACTACTATACTTAAAAATGGCAACAAGCCCGTGACATTAATGATACACCCCTTATGTCAGGGTCCCTGCTCAGCGGGGAGCCTGCTTCTCCCTCTGCCTCTGCCCCTCCCCGCCTTCTACACACACTCCCTTTCTCTCTAAATAAATAAATAAAACCTTTAAAAATGTTTATGTAATGGGTGTATTTCTTTTTTTAAGATTTTATTTATTTATTTGACAGACACAGAGAGAGCACAAGCAGAGGGAGCAGCAGGCAGAGGGAGAGGGAGAAGCAGACTCCCCGCTGAGCAGGGAGCCCAATGTGGGGCTCGATCCCAGGACCCTGGAATGATGACTGAGCCAAAGGCAGACGCAGAATGACTCAGCCACCCAGGCGTCCCTCATCAACGTATTTTTAATGAAGATCACAGAGATGAGGGTTGGGCGGTGCTAGGTTCTTGAGGACCACAGGTGCGCAGCCCCGAACCCCACTGTGTGCAGTGGTAGCGAGAGTGAAAAGCACTGTGTCCTGGGATTAGTACCAAAGTTGACGCAGAAAGGGTCTCCCGGACCCCCAGCACTCTGAGAACTGCTCCACCGCCTGCCCTGCGGCACAAGGAACCCTACGCTCCGAGTGGCTGACCACAAAGGTGGCAAGGAAGGGTGGGCTCCTTTGACGGCAAAACTTAATACTCGGCTCTCTTGTCAGCCTGGGAAAAACTGAAGCAAATCGTGTGGGAGGAAAAGCCAGGAACTCTTCTATCAGAAGTGCTACGCCTTAAGTTTGTATCCTACCTCTTTCTTGCGGAGCTGACTTCTGGACACACGGAGTGTACTCCGCGTCTCCTACGTGGTGGGGGGCTCTGGCGAACAGCAGGCGCCGGCTCGCGTGCTAGGGCGAGCTTGCAGGAGTGAGCCCGCAGCTGTCCCACAACTCCAAGCACCGCAGCATGAAAGCCAGCGGCGTGCTCTGCAACCTCCGGTGGGCCGCCGCGCTGAGCTCCGCTGGCTGGGGACACCTCCCGGGGGCGTGCCGCCCGTTACCTGGCACCCCTGCCACACCAGGGGCTGCAATGAGACTTGCTCCCTGGCAGCTCATTCCCAGCTGCTCCTTCAGGGATTCACCGGGAAGGCAAAGACAGTGCCTGAAGCAGGCCCCCGGGCCGGCATGCCGGGAGAGCGAGTGGGCAGTGCGGAGCGGATCCCACAGCCCCCCCGCCCCCCCCCGGGGCTCCGGCGGCCATGTGTCTGCAGTCTAGCAAGGTCGCTGCGACCGGGCTTCCCGGCAGCTCTCTGAGAGCGGCCGCGTTTGCATCGATCTCCGGACAGTTTCACGATACATCAAGGGGTGATTTGACATTTCAAGGTATGGACGGAAGGCAGTTTGCCTTTCCTTTGCCCTCTAGGGACAGCCCTTTTCCAAGATCCCCAAAGGGTCCCCGTGGTCCCCGTCGCTTGCAGGGCCCATCACTCTCTCCAGCTGCAGGTCTGGACACAGCCGCCACTGTCCCCCAGATCTGGAAGCGGTCTGAAGCCCCGCGGTTACAGCGGGCTGGGCCTGCGCTCTCACGTCTTCTGGGCGCACTCAGCTAGGGCGTCATCACGTCTGAGGTCTCCCAGAGAGGGGTTAGAAGCAGCCTTCCCAGCGGACGCCCGTGGCCTCTTCTCAGTCCGTAGCCCAGTGCCTCGTGCCAGGTGCCGCTGCCCGCTGCCGCCCACCACTCCCTGTCCCCGCCGCTGCCCGCCACTGCCCGCCGCCCCGTCCCCGCCGCTGCCCGCCGCTGCCCGCCGCTGCCCGCCGCCCCGTCCCTGCCGCTGCCCGCCGCTCCCCGCTGCTGCCCACCGCTGCCCACCGCTCCCTGTCCCCGCCGCAGCAAGTCCCCTCGGGCAGAGCAGAGCCTCAGTTGTACTCTCTTCAGCGAGGAAGTGGAGGCCGACAGAGGTAAGGAGCGAGCCCGCGCGTGCAGCCTCAGGTGTGCAGCCTGCCCGGCTCTGCTCGGTGATGGAGCTGCCGATGGTCCCAGCCAGGGTGCCCTACATCAGCTTGTCCTCTCCGACACCTGCCCTCGGCCTTCAGGCCCTCCAGCATTTATGCCAATAGATTTTAATGTTTGGAGGATCCCTATGAGGAGCTGGCAAAAGCAACGGAGAAACACTACATTTTGCACACAACGTGGGGAAGCCAGGGAGTCATGAAGCCCCCAGAGCTTATCTGTGGGCCCGGCCGTGACCCTCGCGCAGACTGCTCTCAGGGACACCGAGTGGGCAGGGCGCGTGAGCAGCGGGTGCTGCTGGCCAGCCGGGGACCTGTGCATGTGACAGAGAGGAAGCGGGGGGGGGGGGGCGACCAACAGGACAGGACTCCTGAGGGAGCGAGGGTGAGGGACCCGTCCGACCTGAGCTCTCATGTGATCGGTGAGACCCCCCGTAACCACAGGTCAGCCAGAGCCTGGCCCGCGCTCGGCACACCGGTTCCCACTCGCCCCACAGGCTCTGAAACCCACCGCTGTGCCCGTCCTCCCCTTGCCAGGCCGGTCCCCTCTAGACGGAACTTGCTCGGACATCGCGGGCTTGGCGAGCGGGAGACCTCACAAGGCACACAGACGCCATGCCAGGCACAGGACCCGAGCTCGCCCGGCTCCCCAGAACACCGGCCTCCGTCCCCACCTGCGCTGGGAAGGCGGGCCAGCGGGGCGCTGCAGGCTTTCCTCTGTCCTGGGGCTGCACCCTGCCCCCGGTAGACATCTCTACCAGAGCTCTGCACTCGGCTCTGGGACCCCCTGTGCTGCTGGGGGCAAGGAGCTTCTGCTGGGCTCTGTACCCGGTGCTACTCGGGCGTGCCGACCGCGGCCTCCACCTGCTGGCCCAGGGCACCTGCCAAGACTGGCTCCAACCGCTCCCCACTAATCACCGTGTGGGGCCCCTGGCCTGCTCTTCCTGCTTGGGACTCACACCATGGGGCTGCCCCAGCGGGCCACCTGGGCGGACCCACCTGAGGCCGGGTGACCCCTCCTTCGGATCAGCTGAACCCTACACCTACGGCGACGCAGGATGAAAGGCCAGAAAGTCATACCACTCCGGGGCCCGAACACAAAGTCACCAGCAGCAGTGAAACGAGAGACATTTCATCCTCCTTGGTCTCGGAGCGAGGCTTCTGAGGCATGTGCCAGGGCCGTCAGGGGGCCCTCCGGGCAGACGCCTCGGCCCACCTGACCCTAGACGACGCGGGCGGCCCGGGGTCAGGCCGTGGAGGCACGCCTGGAGGGATGCTGTCCCCTACACCCGGAATGACACCCTTATCACGGTTTTCCCCACAACACGGTGTTCTCAGCAAGTATGTACTCAGGAGCATGACGGCAGACACTGGGTCTCATTCGCTTCTCTAGAGCAACACTGCACGGTGCCAGGACTAAATCAACGCGCCCCCATCTAACACACGACCCATCTGACTCCAAAGTACAATTTTTCCAAGTGTGGGTTTATTTCACAACTGTCAAGACTTATATATTATTTTTTATTACATATAATAAGCAATTCTTAGCTTAAAGTAAAAGCTTTCACATTTAAAATTTTTTAAAAAAAGAAAAATGTAGGCATTTTTAAAGAGCCAAAAAAGCTTGCAGCATAGGTTTATCCTTAAATATTCACATCTTAAAAGCTATTTAGAAAGGATTAAAAAAACTCGCTGAAAATCATTTACAACTGGCAATTGGGAAGAACGCGTTAATGACACATAATGACTTTCATGTTACAAGTATTTAACATTTACAAGTATTTAATCAAGCATGTAGTTTCCACCAGTACACAGAATGGTCTAAACCTGTCAAAGCAGCTATTTGGGGAAGTGAACAAACATTGACTTCCATGCTCTCTCCAAAGACTTCCTGATTTTCAGCTTACGAGAGAAGAACAGCATTTAATGACTGCATCCCTGGGGGGGACAAAAGAGAGAAATAAGGTGACGATCGGCCTCAAAGTAATGATGTTGGAGAAAGCTTTCCTGCCAAGAGACCTCTTTACATCAGGAGCCATGAAAAGATTCCCTAGGCCCCTGGGTGGCTCAGAGGGTTAAAGCCTCTGCCTTCGGCTCAGGTCATGATCTCAGGGTCCTGGGATCGAGGCCGCATCGGGCTCTCTGCTCGGCAGGGAGCCTGCTTCCTCCTCTCTCTCTGCCTGCCTCTCTGCCTACTTGTGATCTCTCTCTCTGTCAGATAAATAAAATCCAAAAAAAAAAAAATTCCCTAATAAAAACTTTGCTGAAATCTAGAACCGAAACTTGAAAATAATGTTTTAAAGTCTAATGAAATGGCACTGATTTTAGGCACACTTTCCTAGCACATGTGCTAATCTTAATATAAAGAAATAAATATAAACAAAGAAAAATAATAAACTGGATCTTAAAAACAATGTTTATAACGATATTGTCAGAATTCCAAAGAAATATTCATGCTGACTTCCTTCGCCTTTCACATTTTCTTGCCAAAACAGTTTGTTTCAATTATTACTTAACATTTTCATTCGTTTAAAGTTACTCTTTGTATATGGACTGTTGGAAGCATGCCCAATGAACTGGAGGTGTCTGAACAGATTCTGTGTGCGGCCCTCAAATGCAGGACTCTCCTTCCTTGTTCACGTGAGGCATACGATTTTGCTGTTTCCTGTGTTCCTGCGTCTCCAGACTTTACAAAGCAACGGAGCTGTGCCTCAACACAGTGTTCTTCTGAACTGGTCAGCGTCAGACTACAGTGAGTTTTGCTTTTCCTTCCACAACTAAACAAGGATGTTACTCAGGAAAAATACAGGGACGGCAGTTAACTTAACATATCAAATAAATATGTTTCTGCCGGCTTAAAACAAACACATATCACTCGTTTTATCATTAATGTAGAAGTTGTTTGCTGGTGTCCCTACGCCCCATGCCCTGAGTGTGTGCAGTCACGGAAGGGTCAGGAATCCCACCTGCGGACTCCAGGTGCCCAGGGCTGCACACTCCCACCCTAACTGCTCCGTGCGCTCCTAATGGTCTCACTGTATACGGCAGACTTCCACCCATCGTATTTAAAAAATAATTTCTTTAGGGGGAGAAAGTCGAAGTCCACAAAAAAACAGCCTTTTGCATCACATTTTCACGTGCACGTGCTCAAACCCACATATCTGTGTAGACGGTCAGAGAAGCCTCACCTTGCATATGGGATGTACGACAGGCTGTACCTGCAAGAGAAGTTCACACAGGTTGAGACCATCTAAATGCCATTCTTCTCGCCAATGGGGCTTCTCTATCGCCATAGAAAATACGGCTGCAGACCAGCATCAGCCAGGCCCCGATGACAGAGGCAGATGACGGTGTCCCTCCCCCGTCCCCCAGCAGACTCTCAACAAGACCCTGATGCCTGTTGGAGGCCGGGCTGGGATACTACAGGTTATCCTGTTTCTTTAACAAAAACTATCAAAGAACTGAGAATAAACTGCATTCTCCCTTAGGGAGGAAGGCCATCATCAGAGAAAGCACCATGTTCCTGGGGCTCGGCACGACTCCCTGAAGCAGAGCGAAACCACAGGGTGCTCCAGCCGTCGGTGGCAAGCACGGGGGCCAAGGCGGAGGCTGCTCTCAGACGGGCGACATCAGCTGGACGGAACACGGCCACCGGCGGGGGAGGGGGCTGGCTCTCGGGGGCAGCGGGCCACCTGAGCTCTGAAGAGCAGGAAACGCCCCAGAGACCCGTGCGTTGGGAAAGACATGGGCTGGGGGACACTCAACTCAATGGCACGCGCACTGGGCCCTTCCCGCAGTCGGACCCGGTGCAGTCCAAGCGTGACGAGGCTTGCCGGAGGGGCGCGCGTGAGCAGGACACGGGCGTGACGGAACGCTGGGAGGAGGGCCGGGGACGTGCGGGACCTACAACTGCGTGCGGCTGGCTCCTCGGGTCCCCTTAAATATGGGTTTGTGGGGGTTTTTTTCGATAAATATTTTGGGAAATTTTTTGTTGGAGATTTGCGACAATCTGAAAGAACCTGCAGATGAACCACGTCGCCCAGAAATACCAAAAACAATTAAGAAACAGGTATGATTGGACAAACACAGCCCGTAAGACAGAAAACATGGAGCCTCGTCACCAGCAGGCTCTCGGCGGGGGAGTTCGTCCTCGCTGCGGGTCCCGTGGGACAGCGCCAGGCGTGACCGGGCCCCACGCAGCACAACGAGACCGACTCCTACTACTGAGCAGTACTGCGCGAAGGGCACAGCAAACCGACGTTTCCCGGGCCTCCCCCATGACGCGCCCGCACTTCTGTGGGTTCCCATGCTGTCCTCTACATTTCTTACCATTTCTCTTCCATGCACTGGGAAGGCAGTCAGCGCGTCACGGTGTAAGCAGGCTGTCCCGGCAGCCCCGCTGCGGCGACCCCCCGCTCCCCCGCCCACCCCCCGGCCACACCGGGAGACCGGCGAGTCCCCCACCTGACCCCCCGAGGGGGCCGCCCGGGCACAGCCTGCATCCCGGGGCAGCCTGCTGGCATTCCTGGGCTCAAAGGCTGGGAGCAAAACGCTTATCACCGCTTAGGGGTGTTAACTCTCTCGCTGATGTGAGACTTACCAGGTCATGGACAAGAACTGCAATATGCAGAATAATAAGGCCAGGCCCTTCTTGTGCCACTGACAACAGCAAAAACAGAGAAAGAACAAGTCAAGGGTTTTTAGAAATACTTTTCGTAAGCAAATTCAATTCCTCCCCCTCAAAATGCTGACGAAGGCTTTGCTTAAGTTTTAGTATGTTGAATTTTTTTTTTTTTTTAAGATTTCTTATTTGGGCGCCTGGGTGGCTCAGGCAGTGAAGCACCTGCCTTCAGCTCAGGTCACGATCCTGGAGTCCTGGGATCGAGTCCTGCATTGGGCTCCCTGCTCAGTGGGGAGTCTGCTTCCCCTTCTCCCTCTAACCCTCCCCACTCCCATGCTCTCTCTCTCTCTCTCATTCTCTTGTTCTCAAATAAATAAAATACTTTAACAATAAAGATGTATTTATTTATTCATTTGAAAGAGAGGGAATGAGAGAAAGTGAGAGCTTGAGCAGGGAGGGGGCAGAGGGAGAGGGAGAAGCAGGCTCTCCGCTGAGCAGGGAGCCCGATGTGTGGCTCGATCCCAGGACCCTGAGTCAAAGGCAGACGCTTAACTGACTGGGCCACCTAGTGCCCCTAGGAGGACAGATTCAAGAATCAGTAGGTGTGATGTTTAAATCTCCACACTTCCTTTCTAAATTTCTGCACTTCGATTTAAACACCGCTAAGAGCTTGGCACTGGCTCAGGGTCCCCAAGGGAACCGCAGAGGCTCAAGAACCCCACGTGTCCAGGTCGGCGGCACCTCAACCACCACCATCAAAGCACGCTGAGCCGGGGCGCGTCTGTCCTCAGTGCCGCTTACACGCCTCACTCCTTCTCTCTTGCTCCTGGAGCTCGCTTTTGAAGGAAAGCTGCATTTCACTGTATAATCTCCCAGAACAGCGTAAAATGCACAGTTTCTGTGTTAAAATGGCCCATTTTTAGGATTCCCTGTCCATTTTTATGTACATTTGTTCACTTCTTTATCGTCTACTGCCTGCAATAGGGGGTTAGGCCGCCGGAGAGCCAGGCACCAGTGCCCCCCACAGGCACAGGTTAAGAATATTCTTTTGAGTTATCACGGAGAAATGAGGTGTAAGCACCACCACATAATTCAAGCTTAGTCCTTACATCATCAAAATTAAAAAGAAAATCAGATCATATTTGATAGAGTATTCCTAAAACATATTATACACTCCTCTTTTTTTAATGTGCAGTTTTCTTTTTTTAATATGCAGTTTTCCTTCTTTTTTTTTTTTTTAAACGTGCAGTCTTCTTGCTAGCTGAAGAACCACCTCAAGGCCGTCCGGGAAGCACACAGGTCACGAGGACTCGGAGCCCCGAGCAGTGAGCGGGACTGGAACGCCGTCACTCCCTGAGGCGGACAAGGAGCCAGCTGCCCTGCCTCAAGAGGTACAAGACTAACGTAAGCTCTTTTGCCTTTTATTAAGTGAATTTACAGCTTCTTAAAAATTAACTAAGTCATCTCTACTCCCAACATAGGGCTCCAACTCATGACCTCAAGGTCAAGATGCATGTTCTTCCCACTGAGTGAGCCAAGCGCCCCCTTTCACCTCCTCTGGCTCATTGGTGTTGGTTTGTTTTCTTGCCCTCTCTCCTCATTAGTTTCAACATCTGTGACTCAATGTGCTCAGCGCCTGCGCACCCCCCACCTGGGCCGGGGTCATCAGAGGAACTGGTCCTTCTGCCCTAAAAGCCACTAACCTGACGTTACAATACACAATGTTAGGGACACCCAGCCTTCGGGGGTTTTAGACATGGGGACTCTGAGCTCCTCTGAGACGGCAGGGTGACGACACAGGGGAGGGCTCACAGTTAGCAGAAGGCAGGCACGGCTGATGGAACTTACCCAAAGAGCAGCACACAAGGTAAATACGAAACACAACTACAGGAAAGGGAAGAAAAAATTGTAAATGTGAGTCCTTCCAAAAGCTTTCAAAGATTCCTACACTACGCTGTGTTCGCTCGCACATGGAGTAAAGCTTCAGACCCAATCCAGGACACAGCCACCTGGCCGCACGTACCGCCTCACGGCCAAGGGCAAGACTCACGGGCCAGGACGGCAGTGTTCCTGGGCCAACTGCGAGCACCGAGTAAATGCTCCGCTGATTAAATCAGCAGAAGGGATGTTTGAGGGAGGATATCAGCTGTTTGGTTTTAGTTTTCTTTCTAAGTCTTGTATAACTACCATCCCGCGTCACACTAGCTTCGGGCGTACGGGAAAGGGGACAAGCACTCGCATGCACGGCTCAGTGTCTCGGTCCCATCCCTATGACAGCTCCCCGGGGGGCGCTGCCGTCAGCGTTCACCAACACAACACTGCAACGGGAACTTAGCACCACTGGGAACACCCGGAAAATTCCACTTTCCTTAACTTGACGTAAGGGATCTACTGTCGTGATTTTCACAACGAAGATGACATCATCAGTCCACACCCCTGTGTCCCAGGAGGCAGGCGACAGTGACAAGCAGGAGGCCGACACACACAGTCCTGCGTGAGATCCCAGCTCTGACTGCTCTGAGTGTTAAGTCGGTCATCCGCTCGCGCCTTCAGTTCTCTTCTCCTTATAAGATGAGGACGGTGTCTATGGCCGCGCTCTAGAGCGTGATGGCGGTGAGCGGCTCAGAACCCGGCGGAGGGGCCGGCCCCGAGAAGATGCCGCAGAGGGGGCAGCCGCCGCTTCACTGTCACGACTTGGCCTAAATACATGAGCAGCAAATCTGAGCACACGGGACACTCACCTGCAAACGTCGGGACTCAGGCCATCACCAAAGCTACGTCCTATTAATACTTAACGGTCTCTCTTGGGAAACAGTCCGTATTTCTGAATGTTTGTACAGCCTTCTTGAGCACATGGCTAAGATGGGGTCCAGGATATCCAAAACAAAGCCAACCACACAAAATCTTAGTAAAATACAATCTCCTCGCAGTCTAACGGCCACAAGCTTAGGTAAGCCACACCAAGTTGAATGTTAAGACACCACTATACGTGTTAATACAGGAAACTCAAAAGAACTGCAGAAATCAGAAAAACGGTATTATATATGATGAAGTTGAACAAGGACAAAAATAAAAAGTTAGGCGAAGAGGGATTTTTCTCTGGTAAAGATGTGGGCAAAGCCTCCCGCACATGACGGGGAGAACATTCCTGACTACCCGTCTACGAGGACTGCTCTGACTCACAGCTTCCTAGCGTCACAAGCACACACTAGCTGACACTGACCCTTAAGGTCAACAACGTGCTTGAAGAGGAATCTGCGAGAGACACAGGCAAGCCCATTACTCAGTGGAGAGAGGGACACTTGAGTTCCTTGGCCCACGACACCCAAAGCATCAGCCAAGAACTCAAAATGCATCATGTGCAAACCTTCTGAACACAAGCCCACACCTGCCCCAGCTCAAAGACAGATCCTAAATCGAGAGTGATGAGTAGACGGTCATGCCCAAGACCCATCAAGTGATGACTGGCATCCTGAAAGGCACGGCTCCAGAGCCACACTGCCGGCACCACGAGCAGTCACACAGGGAAGGGACAGAAGCCAGATGACAGGCTACTTGAAAGAAGCCAAGCGTCCCTGAGAAAACAGACCAACGGCCTCCACAAAGACCTGTGTCCCTGTCCCTGCCCCTGCCCCACCCTCCAAAGAGCACACACAGCCCTTGGTCATGAGGCACTCTATGGGGCCAGGAAACGACACAGAGCTGCCTCCAACCTCCACGTTAAATGCTCAGAGCTCCAGGGGCAGGGGCGTGCAGCAGAAAGCAGGACTGAGCAAGTCAGTCAGTTTAAGTAGTGCCACGTCCCCTACGTGCACGCTCTACGTGCACGGTCTTAAGAGCAGGACTGTTGCACACAGTAAGAGAAATACCACAGCACATGTACAAGAGCGGGCAATCATCTGTAAGATTATAATGCAAAACACACTTCCCCAAGTTTTGATTTTCATTATTTACTCACCAGCATGATAACCGTTGCGAGCAATCTCGTCGTTTCAAACATCTTCTTCAGTTGCTTCACGGGTCCCATTAGGAAGCATGTACTTAAAAAAGAAAAAAAAGTCTGCACCATTTGAAACAAACAGGAGAATGAAGAGCTCGCTCTGCTACTTTATCTGGCTATACAAACAGAAATGCTTTAAAGAAGAGATATGTTGGTTTACTAACAGCAATCTCTCACTAAATCAGTTCTATTTTTCCTTCACATTAAAAGGAAACTTTTTTAAAACCTTCATACTTTCTTTTTTTTTAATTGTTACTTAAATTTTTTTTCCAGTGTTCCACGATTCATTCCCCATTCCCCACACCCAGTGCTCCACGCTTTAGGTGCCCCCAGTACCCACCACCAGGCTCTCCCATCCCCCCACCCCCCCCCCCCCCAGTCCCCCCGTTT
>PITA01029965.1:0-17166 GCA_004023965.1 Spilogale gracilis | reverse complement strand
ACTAAAGGAATTGGCACCCAACTCAGAGCCTACAGGCAAGAACCACCAGATGCTTCAAGATCACATGTACCTCAGCCAACACCTAGACTGAAGCAGCCAGACCCTATACTTTCATTGCATTTGGAACTGTGAGAAGAGTGAAAGCCACCAGATTCCCATTACTGGCCATCATCACAGATGCATCACCCTTTTCTTGTTTAAAATTATGTGGTCATCATATAATGTGCACTTTGTGATATACTCAACTAACAAATTATTGAACATTATATCAAAAACTAATGATGTACTGTAACTTGGCTAATTGAATTAAAATTAAAAAAAATCAAATACCAAAAATACATAAATAAAATGGATTATCTATCCAATTTATCAGGATAAATAAATAAGTAAATAAAATTATTCATTATAATTGTACCAAATGCCTCTGAACTGTCCACTTTCAAATTGTTAAAATGGTACATTTTCCATTATGTTTATTTTACCACAATAGAAAACATCTATTACACAACATGTCGACTTTCTTTTTTGAAGGGTAACTTTTTTTAAAAAAAATCTGGTTCGGTTAGTCACCATATAGTACATCACTAGTTCTTCATGCAGTGTTTAACGGTTCATTATGCAATGTTTCATATATGTCACGTGGTTACAGAAAGTCACTTTCCTTCAAAAAAGGATCAAAAGCTGAATACTCTATTATGGAGTTCATAATCAGGGCAACAGAGCCTTTTCCCAAGAGACCAGCTCTGCCACCACCTCAGCAGTTTGGAGGGTCGGCAGCCTTGCTGCAGTCATCTTTCATGTTCTTGTATTTGTGCTACTTCTCCCAGCTCTTCTTCCCGTGACACCCTTCCCTCACAAAGAGATCCACTGTGTTATGTGAGAAACAAGCTCTTCTCCTCTGCCTCACCAAATGCTACTTGCTCCTCCTCGTCCTAGTTGACGCTGGAATTTTGCCAAGGACATCATCTCTAGGTACCGCAAGAGGGACTTGCATCCTCCTGCTTTTCTGAGGAAGCTTCCAGTCCATTGTTCCTCTGCCCTCCTGGAAATACAGTGTTAAGGCACCTGCTAGTGAAATCAGTCAAGTACCATACATACCTCATTCTGTTGCCTGGCCATGCCCTCAAAGTAATCCTGGCCTTTGGGCCTCTAACACATAGCCTTTCTTTTCTTTCTTTTTTAAAAAAATATTTATTTATTGGAGAGAGAGAGAGAAAGAGAGAGAGAGAGAGAGAGAGAGAGAGAGAGAGAGAGAGAGAATGAGCATGGAGGCGGACAGAAGGAGAGAGAGATGCAGCCTCCCCCCTGAGCAGGGATCCCGAGGTGGGGGCTCGATTCCAGGACCATGGGATCATAATGAGTCCAAGGCAGACACTTAATCGACTGAGCCACCCAGGACCTCCCTAATACATAACCTTTCTTGCCAACATTCATGTCATTGTCCTGGAGGTGTCACTGTTCACCTGGCTATGCATCCAAAACTTTGGCCCAGCAGTTCTTGACTTCTTAAAACCTAATGATTTATTAATGTCTCCATGTTAGTTACTCTCTTTCATGGCTACCCTATAGACCTGTGCAACCCAAACAGTAACCACTACCCACAGGTGGCTATTTACATTTTAATGAACTAAGATTAAATAAAAATTTCAAATCAGCTCCTCAGTTGCACTAGCCACATTTCAAGTGCTCAATAGCCACACATGGCTAGTGACTGCCATATTAGATAGTGCAGATAGAGAAAATTTTTTTCATTGGAGAAAGTTCTATTAGATAGCATAGCTCATATCATTCTCACTCAGAACAGCTCCACCTCAAAAATATTTAAAGATGTATTGTGTATTTACAATTTGCTAGGCATTGTTTAAGGGGCTGAGGATACAGTGGTGAACAAAACAAGCATTGTTTATTGATGTTTACTATACAGCTGTAGTAATGACGACAGTGTGGCATTGGAAGAGGGAAAGACACATGGGTCATTAAAACAGAATAGAGAACTTAGAAATTAACCACACAAATATGCTCAACTTCTTTGTTTTTACAAAGCTGTTCAATACAGGAATGATAGTCTTTTCAACAAACAGCAAATCTGATAAGCAATTTGATATTTACAGGCACACACAAAAAAGAACATATGAACCTCAACCTAAACGTCACTCCTTATACAAAAATTAAGATGAATTGCAAATGTAAATATAAAGTATAAAATAATAAAACTTTAGAAAATGTATAAGAGGAAATCTTCTGGATCTAGGGCTACATAAAACTTAAAAATTAATTTAAAACTTTTGCTCAGAACAAAAGATTCTGTTAGGAGGATGAAAGACAAGCTGGAAACTGGGGGAAATGTTTACAATCCATTTATCTAACAAAGAATTCATATCTAAAATGTATAAAGAATGCTCAGAATTCAATGGAAAAATAACAGACAATTTAATTAGAAAATGAGCAAAAGACATGAACATTTTACTGAAGAGGATATACAGATGTCAAATAAGCACATGAAACAATGTTAAACATTATTAGGCATTATAGAAATGCAAATAAAACCACAATAAAATACCATCCCGCACCTACCAGAATGAGAAAAATAAAAACAGTAATAACACCAAATGCTGATAATGATGCAGAGAAACAATCACTCATATATTGCTAATGGAAATATAAAATGGAATAGCCACTGTGGAAAACAGGTTATCAGTTTCTTATAAAATGAAACATACAACTACTATATGACCCAGTAATTGTATTCCTGGGCATTTATCCCAGAGAAATGGAAATTTATGTTCCCACAAAAACCTATACATAAATCTTCATTGGAATTTTATTCCCAGTAATTCCAAACTGGAAAAAAAACAAATATTCTTCAACAGATGACTAGAGAACAGATAAACAGGTTTTTAAAATATGGTATGCCCTTACCCTGGAATACTACTTAACAATAAAAAGAATAGTGATTGATACATGTGATGACCTGAATAAATCTTCACATAATTATTGTGAGTGAAAAAAAAGCAAATCTCAAAAGATTACATACTTTATGATTATGTAACATTCTTGAAACAACAAAATTTAGAAATGGAAGACATATTAGTGGCTAAGGGTAGGGATGGGGGAGACCAAGGATCTGGGAGCACTTAGAAGGGGCTGTGACTATAAAAAGCACCATAAGAGATCCTTGCAGTAATGGAACTCTTCTGTATTTTGACTATCATTGTCAATATTCTGGTTATGATATTATAATATAGTTTTGCAGGATGTTATTGCTGGAAAAAGCTGGGTGAAGTGTGAGAGCTCTGTCCTATCTTTTTACAACTGCAGATGAATCTGCAATCATAAGTTCAATTTTTAAACAGCCAAGGAACATGAACATTTCAAGAAGGTGGGAGTGATTATCTGGTCAAATTCTGCCAAGAAGTCTAAAAAGATAAGAAATGAAAAATACCCATTAGTTTTGACAATATGGAGGTTACTATGACCTTCTCAGGAGCTATTTTGCCTTAAGTAAAGGGGCTGGAAACCAGATGGAACCTGGATGAGATTTAAATAGAAGGCAAGGAAGTAATGACAGTAGAAAGAGACAACTCTTTCCAGAAGTTGGGCTGTGAAAGGAATGGTGGTAGCTTGAATGAAGTGTGGTGTTAAGCAATTTTTTGTTTCTTTTTTCTTTATTGAAATGCTTGAACATGTTTAAACTTGTTGGGAAGGATAATATGGAGAGGGAAAAATTGAACAAACAAGAAAGAGAAGGGATCATTAATAACACAAGGATCCTGAAAGATAGCAGACAATGGGATCAAAAGTATACATAGAAGGATTGCGTTTGGAATGAAAGACCTCAACATGAGACAGGAATCCATCAAAATCCTAGAGGAGAACATAGGCCGTCACCTCTTTGATATCGGCCACAGCAACTTCTTTCGAGACACGTCTCTAAACACAAAGGAGACAAAAGCGAAAATGAACTTTTGGGACTTCAACAAAATAAAAAGCTTCTGCACAGCAAAGGAAACAGTCAACAAAACAAAGAGGCAACCCACAGAATGGGAGAAGATACTTGCAAATGACAGTACAGACAAAGGGCTGATATAGAAGATCTATAAAGAATTCCTCAAACTCAACATGCAAAAAGAAGATAAACACATCAAAAAATGGGCAGGAGACATGAAGAGGCACTTCTCCATAGAAGATATGCAAATGGATAACAGACACATGAAAAAATGTTCATCATCACTAGATATCAGGGAAATTCAAATCAAAACCACACTGAGATACCACCTTACACCAGTCAGAATGGCCAAAATTAACAAGACAGGAAACAAGTCTTGGAGAGGCTGCAGAGAAAGGGGAACCCTCTTACACTGTTGGTAGGAATGCAAGTTGGTGCAGCCGCTTTGGAAAACAGTGTGGATATTCCTTAAAAATTAAAAATAGAGCTACCCCATGACCCTGCAATGGCACTACTGGGCATTTACCCCAAGGATACAGATGTAGTGAAAAGAAGGGCCATATGTACCCCAATGTTCATTGCACCAATGGCCACAATCGCCAAACTGTGGAAAGAGCCAAGATGCCCTTCAATAGACGAATGGATAAAGAAGATGTGGTACATATATATGATGGAATATTACACCTTCATCAGAAAGGATGAATATCCAACTTTTGTAGCAACATGGACTGGATTGGAAGAGATTATGCTGAGTGAAATAAGCCAAGTAGAGAAAGTCAAGTATCATATGATTTCACTTACTTGTGGTGCATAAGCGGTAATATAGAGGACAGTAAGAGAAGGAAAGGAAATGGGAAGTAGGGTAATTTGGGGAGGGAAACGAAACATGAGAGATGTTGGACACAGAAACAAACTGAGGGTCTTGGAGGGGAGGGGGTGTGGGGATGGGAGAGCCTGGTGGTGGGTACTGAGGGCACGTATTGCATGGAGCACTGGGTGTGGGGCATAAACAATGAATCTTGGAACACTGAAAAAATAAAATTATATATATAATTTTATTATAATGTATATATGATTTTATTTTATATATAATTTTATTATAATATATATAATTTTATTTTTTATTAGACATATATATAAATTAAAAATAGAGCTACCCATGACCCTGCAATTGCAGTACTGGGTATTTAACCCAAAGATACAGATGTAGTGAAAAGAAAGGCCATATGTACCCTAATGTTCATAGCAGCAATGGCCACAATCGCCAAACTGTGGAAAGAGCCAAGGTGCCTTTCAATGGATGAATGGATAAAGAAGATATGGTCCATATATACAATGGAATATTATGCCTCTATCAGAACGGATGAATACTCAGCTTTCGTAGCAACATAGATTGGATTAGAGGAGATTATGCTGAGTGAAATGAGCAAAGCAGAGAAAGTCAAGTATCATATGGTTTCACTTACTTGTGGAGCATCACGAGTAATATGGAGGACAGTAGGAGAAGGAAAGGAAATGGGAAGTGGGGTAAATCAGAGAGGGAGATGAAACATGAGAGACTTTGGACTCAGAAATAAACTGAGGGTCTTGGAAGGGAGGGTGGGGGTGAGTAAGCCTGGTGGTTGGTATTGAGGGCACATATTGCATGGAGCACTGGGTGTAGGGCATAAACAATGAATCTTGGAACACTGAAAAAAATAAAATATAATATTAAAAAAAGGATTACCATCGGAGAGAAGTGATATTACATTTTTCTAACGTAACAGAAGAAAATAAGAAGAGGATGGAAGTAGATAATATTCTATGTGATTCTGGAAGAACTGCTGAGAGCAGGGGTGGATGTGAAGGGAGGAGGGCTATATTTATATTTATATTTATATTTATATTTATATTTATATCATTTATATATGAGGGAGAACTGTGGTTTAAGACATGGAAAATGATTGAAATACTTTTTTCTGGAGAATGAGTTGACTAAAGAAATTCACTAGGATTATCTGGCAGTGAAGTGGGCACATTTAGGACTGATGATCTTGCATTTCTTATAAATCAGTATAACCTGTTGTGCAAACTTCTCTAACTGTGCTCAGGTGAAGATACAGAGAAAACAGAATTGGATTTAGTAGGGTGGGGGTTTTATGAAACAAGTTTAAGGTGAGGGAGCTTAGTACTGCCAAAAACGTTACTGAAATGATGAACAATGGCATCTAAGCTAAGTAATGAAGGAAGTAAAAATGAGCCCTGATAGATTGGGAGGAAATAGATGGATCCATGGACTTTAGGAGCTGAGGAGTGATCATAGTGCTAATTGAAAAAAACTGGGAATAGGAGGTTGTTGCTGAAGATGGGGATGCTTGAACCCGTGACTTTGGGAATGACAACATTTCAGGTAATAACAAGATCTAGGGTGCAGCTATGGATGTGTGCGATTAAGGGGAAAGAGAAGGTCTTTTGAGATGAAGAGATCAAGGAACTGAGATGTCAGTTGGGTTAGTTTCAGAGACTTTGAAATAATTCAGGATAGGACTAGGGCTTAAATTGGGAAGAAAAGCAATGGATCAGGGACCAAAGTCATCAGTAAATGAAAAGAAGTGGCCCAAAGGCAATTTGATGAGTGGTGAAGAGGGAAAGAAGGCATAGAATTAAACGGCCTCAAAGGATTGCATTTGGTTTTTATAGTTTGGGGGTTTGTTTCAGGAGCATAGGGAAGTCGTGGTCTGAAAGCAGAAATAGGAAGCAAGCAGAACACCAATATCACCCCTCATCTTGCTTTGAGAACAGAAAAGGTTAACCCTACTCTAGTGGGCTGCACTGGTGGCCATGAGGTCTTATGTAACAGATTCAATGAAGAGTCTGAGGATATATTATTGCTTACTGGATATGGTGAGGCAGTTTGTCAGTACAGAGGAAAATTTCTGGGGGTAGAGGAGGAATGGAGTACTGAGCTGGGGGCAAGGAAGTACATGGCATTATGGAGATGGTGCTGGAATAGATGCTTGAGGTGGAAGAGTAGGGATAACCAGGGTGAAGGCCTGATGGATTTAGTCTGAGAAGATCTTGAAGAACAGAAATTAAGCCTAATGGCTAGAGTTCCCTTAGCCTAACATCTATATTTTCTGTCTCTTTGGACTAATATGATGACAAAGCCAGGGGTTATAGTTTCTGCATTGTCATGGCCTGGAGGGTCACTGGTCCCAGATGAGGTCTCAGTCCTTGTGTCCTGTAGTTGTGGTATCCCTGGTGGCTAGAGTTTTGCTTTTCTGACCTGCACCTTCTATCTCTCTAGTCTTTATGTTTTTATGGTCACTAAATTTACTCTTCTAACTCACTTAACTCTTTAGTCCTTTGGTCCTTTCTTTATTTCCTGTGCGCACCCTCAGCCCTGTCTTCTTTCATCTCCACAGACAACTATCTTACTAATATTTTCAACCTCCCTTGCCACTAGCCCACCCATTGTACTTCCATAATAGCAGAACCCTGAACATAGGTCAACCCAAAATGTCTGCCTGCTATGCGTGGAGACGGACTTCAGTCTCAGCTGAGATTTCCACACTACCATGGGCTCTTCATCAGCATTCTCTCCCATTCACCCAAGAAGCCAGTTCAGATCTTCATCAGTTTTCCTAAGTCCCCTTCCTCCTATCTCCCAGCAGATAACCCAAACTCCCAATTTACCATAAATACAGAGGCGAGAAATAAACTCAGCTTCCTTGCATCCAAACTGATACATTCCTCCAAGACTTATGGGCATCTGTCTAAGGTTAAGCAAGACATCTATGTTCTGCATCCTCCTTCCTTCTTAGGAAGTTTGATCCATTGTTTGAAAACCCTGTCCCCCAGCTCTACATTCAACCTCTCCTTCCCTACTAGCTTCTCTTTTTCACACACACACAAACACACACACACACACACACACACACACGCACACACCATACACCGCTGGGTATAAATAGATCAGGTATCATTCATCTTGAAAAAACAAATTCTCATCAAAAAAAGTATTTTTCTGATATTTTATTCAAAATTAAGTCTATTGTGACTGAATTAATTACATTTCCATGGCACAAAAGCTTGTGGGGTGGGGGGAGGAAAGAGAAAGGAAAATAATAAAAGGGAAAGGAATGGAAGGGAAGGGGAAGACAAGACAAGACAAGAAACACAAGAGAAGACAAGAGAAGAGGAGAGAAGGATGCTGACAGTGTAAGATATAATGTTTCAACACAGCCTGTAGGAATATCAAGCAGCTATTGGAATGATTCTTGCACAGCACATTTGTTATCATGGCAAAGTGCTTACAATGTATTTTAATTGAAAAACAATTAAAGAACAATGTGAATGTTTTAATAACATTTTTGTAAAAATGTACATGTGTATGTGTTGTATAAGGTGGTGATGGGCCAGAGAAATTAATGCCAAAAGGTTACCCATGATTATTTCTGGTTTATGAGATACCTTTGATTCACCAATATTTTCTAAATCTTCTACATTACATATGTAAACTTTACAATAAGGTAAAAGATCTCCCTAGACACCACATCATTCCCTCTCTGTACCTACACCTTATCTCTCTTTTTTTCCTTCAAATCTAAACTTTTGGAATAGTCTCCACTCACTGTTTCCATTTTGTCCCTCTCCAGTTTCTCGATTGTTTGCAATATGGCCTGAGTTCCCACCACCTACTGAAACCATCCTCACCAAGGTCACCAATGACGTCTTTTTTGCTAATCTACTGGATATTTTCTGTATTTATCTGACCTACCCAAGTTATTAAGCCTGTTTGATACTATATTATGGATTACCCTGTTCTTCCTTGTACTCCTTCATCTCTTGGGTCGCAGGATCACACTGTTCCCAGGTTTCCTGGCTGCAAGGGTGTGAACTGAAAAGGCAGCCAAATATGGGTTTAAATCCTGACTCTGTCCCTTACTAGCAGCATAAACTTGGACTTGATATCTCTTGGGCTCAGTTTCCTTCTTGGAGAATGATAATGCCTACTTCATAAAGTTTTGTCAGGATTAAATGAGCTGATGCTGATGAAACACTTAGCAGTCACTGGTACATGGCAAGTAGTAGTAAATGACAGTAGTAGCATTAGTAGAATTATTATTCTCTTGACTTCTCCAAATTTTCTTCTTAGGTTCCCCTTTAAATGTCAGTGCTCTCCAGCGTTCTGTCCTGAGTTTTGTTCTCTTCTGATGCTAAACCCTGTCCTTGGGTGATCTCATCTATGCTCATGGCTTCAACTACCACCATATGTTGATAATTGTCAAATCTGTACACTTATCCAAACCTTTCTCCTGAGTTCCAGAGTCTACTAACCATCTGCCTGAGGTTTACCACTTGAATGTCTCCTACCAGAGTTTCAGAGATGAGAGGATTGTGTACATCCGTGGTTATAAACCAAGGACTGTTTTGTTTGGAGTCATTTTTAGTGGTCATGGGTGATGGCCTTGTGGAGGGTATATGTCTCATTGAAATCATGTAGGTAGAGTCCAGGGAAGGCAGCTAAACATCCTACCATACACAGGATAGCCTCTAAAAACAAAGAATTTCCTGCCCCCAAATGTCAATAGTGTCAAGGTTGAGATTCCCCAGAATAAATAACCTCTAAAGGCTCAACTCTGACATTTTTGTAGGGAACATTCAAGTGAAGATGGACAGGGACTAGAGAAAGAGGTGGCATGATTAAGATTAAAAGGGGTTTTAGTGAGAGTGATCATTGATCCCATCCTCCTCATTGCTTGCTTGCCTTCCACCCCTCTTGCTGCTTTTCTTCTGCTTCTTTTGTAAACTCTTCTTCTTGTATCTATTCATTATATCTTCCCTTCAGTCTTCTGTCCTCATCTCTGCTGCTCTCAACATCTCTCCCTAGTTCCATGATCTCAACAGGTTTTATGGCTTCAACTGGAACCTATGTGTGGCTGACTTCCAGGTCTATGTTTCCAGAGCAGACTTTAGTCTCTCAAGGTCCATATCTATAGAGCCACATAACTACGTACATGCTATTATTCAGAATACCTTCTGAGGGGCGCCTGGGTGGCTCAGAGGGTTAAGCCTCTGTCTTTGGCTCAGGTCATGATCTCAGGGTCTTGGGATCAAGTCCCACATTGGGCTCTCTGCTCAGTGGGGAGCCTGCTTCCCCCTCGTTCTCTGCCTGCCTCTCTGCCTATTTATGATCTCTCTCTGTCAAATAAATAAAGAAAATCTTTAAAAGAAGAATACCTTCTGAGCATAAATTTTCTTCCCATATCCAAGACTTGAGGATTTTTGAGTACATGCTATGTTATTCCCCGTGCCCTCTGCCTTATTCACAAAACTGTACTATCTCATTTTCCAGATTACTTTTTCACTTTTTTCTATCAAAATTTACCCATTTAGTATTCCACTCCCTGGAATCCTGGCAGGTGGCAAGTGCTAGTCTTATATATTCATTCGTACATTTATTTGCAAAATGACTTAATATGTCTGAGACACAGCACTGTTTTTGAGAAATTAATATAAGGCTATTAATTTATTTATTTAAATTAAAGATTTTATTTATTTATTTGAGAGAGAGGGAGAAAGAGCAACATTGGGGGCAGGAAGGGGTAGAGGAAGAGAGAGAAGCAGACCCCCTGCTGAGCAGGGATCCTGATATGGGGCTCAATACTGAAAAAAATAAAAGAAACAAAAAGAAAAATAAAGTGGTCCAGCTTCATTCTTTTGCATGTTGCTGTCCAATTTCCCAACACAATTTGTTGAAGAGACTGTCTTTTTCCCCTTTGGATATTCTTTCCCACTTTGACAAAGATTAATTGACCATATACTTATGGATTCATTGATGGAGTTCAGTTTATTTTTTGTTTGGTTGCTCATCCTTTTAGTATCTTATTTTCAAAATGACTGCTTAATTCAAAGAATGGAGATATACTGCCTATGTTCTCTTCTAAGAGCTTTTTAGTGTTACTTCTTATATTTAGACATTTGATTCACTTTGAACTAATTTTTGCATATTTGAGGTAAGGGTCCAAATTATCATTGTTTTTGAATGTAGATATTCATCTCTTCCAGTACCATTTATTGAAAAACTGTTTTTTTTCATTGAATGGTTTTTGCATCCTTGTTAAAAATCAGCTGCCCATAGATGTATGAATTTATTTCTAGACTCTAAACTTTGTCCATCAATCTACAGGTCTGTCCTTATGACTGTATCACACCGTTTTGATTCTTCTAGGTTTATAGAAAGTTTTGAAGTTGGGAAGTGTTAATACCCAGCTTTCTTCTTCCTTTTCAAGATTGTTTTTGTTACTCTGGATTCCTTGCATTTCCATGTGAATTTTAGCACCAGTTATCAATTTCTCCAGAAACGTCATTTAGAATTTTGATAAGGACTACACTGAGTCTGTTGTTAATCCAGTGAGTATTGCCATCTTGAGCGTCTTATGTCTTCCAATTCATTAACATGGGATACCTTTTAGAACTAAAAAGAAGAACATCAAGGAAACAGAAGGCCTGAACAATATTATAAGATCTAACAGACACTTAAGAGCACTCTCCCAACAACAACAGAATAAATATTCTTCTCAAATGCACATTAAACATTCTCCAGAATAGGGGTACCTCAGTGACTCAGTCAGTTAAGCATCTACCTTTGGCTCAGGTCATGGTCTCAGAGTCCTGGGATCTATCCCCATATTCGGCTCCCTACTCAGCAGGGAGTATGCTTCTCCCTCTCTTTCTGCCAGTCCACCTCTCCTGCTCTTGCTCTTTCTTTCAAAATAAATAAATAAAATCTTTTTAAAAAATTCTCCAGGAAAGACCCCATATTAAGCAACAAGTTTCAATAAATTTTAAAAGATAGAAATCATATAAAATATGGTCTATTGCCAAATGGAATCAAATTAGTAATCAGTAACAGAATAAAATATGGAAAATTCACAATTAAGTGGAAACTAAACAACACAGTAGCTACTGAGTCAAAGAAATCACAAAGTAAATTAGAAAGTACTCTAAAATGAATGAAAACACAAAAGATGAAAACACATGGGATGCAGAAAAAGTGCTCAGAAGGAAGTTTACAGCATTAAAATACCTATATTAAAAAAGAAGAAATATTTAAAATCAATAACCTAATTTTCCACCTTAAGAAAATAGAAAGATAAGAGGAAACTAACCCCAAAGGAAGCAGAAGAAAAGTAATAATAAAGATAAGGGTATAAATGAATTAGACAAAAGGAAATCATAGAAAAAATCAAGTAAACCAAATGTTAATTCTTTTAAAAGGACAGCAAAATTGACAAACCTTTATCAAGACTGACCAAGGGGGAAAAAAGACTCAAATTACTAAAGTCAAGAACCAAAGTCAAGTCCTTACTACTGACCTTACAGAAATTACAAAAAAAAATTATGAGAGAATACTATTAACAAATGTACACCAAAAATGAGATAGTTAATGTGGTTTATAGTATTATTCAAGGTTTATAGTATTCTTCAGGTCTTCTATTTTCTTGATAATCTTCTCTTAATTTGTTCTATCCATTATTGATAGTGGAATATTGAAATTTTCAATTATTATTGTAGAACTATTTCTCATTTCAGTTCTGTCAATTTTTGCCTCATAGTTTAGAACTCTATTGTTAGGAGAAGTTGTGTTAATAATTATTATATTTTTTCAAATGTTTTACATTTTTATCATTACATATCTTTGTCTCTTACAACAATTTTTGTCTTAAATAAGACTTGTTTGATATTAGTATAGCCACTCTAGCTCCCTTTTGGTTATTATTTGCAGGAATATCTTTTTCCATCTTTTACATCCAACTTATTTGTGTTTGGTTATAAATGAGTCTCTTAGATAGCACATACCTGGAACATGTTTTTCTCTTTCCATGTTGTTATTCTCTGCCTTTTGAGAGTTCAATCCACTTACATTTAATAATACCAATAAGGAAGAACTTCCATCTGCCATTTTGCTATTCATGTTCTTTGTTTGTTCTTCAATTTCTTTATTACTGAAGTTTTTGTTCATTAGCTATTTTCTAGTGTAACATTTTAATTCTCTAGTCATTTCTTTTAATATATATTTTGAGATGTTTTCTTGGTGGTTGTCTTGGCAATCACAATTAACACTCTAATCTATAATAACCAAGGACAAGGAAAACTTCTAGCTATCTAGAGTGAAGGCAGACAATAGTAAGTACATATTTAAATCCCTGTGATCCCTCCCTCCCCCCGAGGAACTTGTACAAAGTTCAGTGGTAAATGTTCAAAGGGTTCCCAAGTCTTTGGTTCTGTTCATGTCCCATCTTAAGAGTTCTTCAAAAATTATGTGTCTGGCAGATGAAACATTCACTGGCAACTTCAGCTACTATCTGATTAAAATTTTCTCAACAATGTTTTCCCAGAGTAGTTTTTAAGTTTGTTTACTATGATGGTTCATAGCCTGCAAATTTCTCATCAAGCTTTATTTCAGAAAGACTGGAGAGACCAAAGGATAGTCTTGGTATCTCTGTAGCCTATTTGATAGTAGAAATATTGATATTTCTCTCACTATCTTTTTTTTTACACAGTCTGATGCTTTAACTGCATTTTGCAAAGTTTCACAGAGGTCATATGGAATAATCAGGTAATCTTTAATTTGCTGAAACAATTAAACGTGGGTGAGAGTACTCTGCTTAGCATTCTGGTTGGCCGGGGCATATCCTTTTGCTCCATGGGTTTGTTCCTTAGTATGTTTTGACTTTAATTACAGCCACTTCCATGGAGAGGAGCAAGGCATCTAGTAAAGCCTGAACATGTTCTTAAACATGCTCACTGCTTTTTGGAAGTACAAGCAACTATTAGAAAACCCTGTTGTTTGTATAGCATGTCAAAATAGCAAATCACACCAAAGACATATCTGTTTTGGGGGGAGATGTTAGTCTTTTGATTCCTTGCTATTTAGTAGGCTGTAAGCTTACTAGTTATGGTAACCTGAATTCAGGAAGGAAATTGTATTCAACAAGCTGTTGGAAAGTAGTGACAGCATACCTAACTTGAGAATATACTTAGTTAATCTCAAGATATTACTTGTCTACAAAGAATTTTTAGTCTGGGTTTTGTAGAGATGTTTTAAGGGAATAAGAGATAGACAGGAAAGGGTACTGGATGACTTAGTTAGTTAAGCACCTTTGGCTCAGGTCATGATCCCCAGGTCCTGGGATCAAGCCCTGTATCAGGTTCTGTACGCATTGGGGAGTCTGCTTTTCCTTCTCCCTTTTCCACCCCCCTACTTGTACTCTCTCTCTCTCTCTCAAATAAATTAAAAAAGAGAGAAAGAAAGAAAGACAGGTAAAGTTCTTAGGTTAAATTTAAACAATCATGAGGTTCTCTCCTCTCTGGTAGAGGAAATAAGATATGACACCAAATGTACAAACAGCCAATAAACACATGAAGACACTCAACATTAGTCATCAGGGAAATTCAAATCAAAACCACATTGCGATACTACTACACATCCACAAGGATAGCTATAATCAAAAAAGACAAGTGTGAAGATGTGGAAATAGAAACCCTATACATTGCTGGTAGGAATGTAAAATGGCATAGTCACTGTGGAATAGTTTGGTAGTTTCTCAAAAGTCTAAATATAGTTATATGATCTAGCAATTCCAGTCCTAGAGATATACCCAGGAGAATCAAAAATGTATGTCCACACAAAAACTTGTGCATGAATGTTTATAGTATCATTATTTATATTAGCCCCAAAGTGGAAACAACCTAAATATCCACCAATTGATGAGTGGTTGAACAAAACATGGTATATGCATACAATGGAATATTCTTTAGCAAGAAAAAGTAATGAAATACTGATGCATACTACAACATGAATGACCCTTAAAGCATAATAGGTGAAAAATCCAGGCATAGAAGACCACATATGGTTTGATTCTATTGACATAAAAAGCCCAGAATATACAAATCCATAGATATGGAAGGTAAAATAATGGTTGCCCATGGCTGGGGAAAAGAGGGACTAAGAAGTGACTGCTAATGGGTATGGCTTTGCTTTAGAGGATGATGAAAATCTTTGGGAATTAGATAGTGGTGATGGTTGCACAACTTTATGACTATACTAAAAGCCACTGAACTGTACACTGAAAAAGGATACATTTTATGGTATGTGAATTGTATCTCATTAAAAAATATTTTCTTTATCTCTTTGAGAGAGAGAGGGAGAATAAGTAAAAAGGAGAGGGAGAGAGACTCTGAAACAGACTCTGCACTGAACACAGAGCCCATTACAGGGCTCAATCCTGCAACTGCAAGATCATGACCTGAGCTGAAACCAAGAGTCAAACACTTAAGTAACTGAGACACCAAGGCACCCCAATTGTATCTCAACTTTTAAAAATAGTATGACTCCTATAGGTGGTAATATATGCTGAGGAGGGAAGCAGCAGTTAATATGAAGTGAGTATGAAAGCAGAGAAATGTTGGTGAAAAGAATTTGAATTGCATGAGGTACCATAAGTTAGAAAGGTGACCCCAAGATCAAATACAGCTGCAGACACTGCCCTTAGACAAGAGAGATATGTTTAATTACTGGGTAGAGACAGAGGTAGATATATGTTTAATTGGGTAGAGATATGTTTAAGTACTGAGTGGAGAGAATGAACCTCTGATTTTCATTGTATTTCTAAGATAAAACTCCAAGAACTTAATGTTTCTTTTATGTATAAACAGAAAAATAGTATAATCTGAGAGTAACTCAGAATGGAAAGGCTATGGATAATAACTCTATAGTGACCTCTGAAGGCAGAGGATCAGGGATGCCAAATTTTAGTCATGTTATAGTAGGTGGGAATTAATTTCAAAAAGTTGGGAATCCACCACCTGTAATATCCTTTATATTTGCTAAGTTATCTTTTGGTAAGTGAAAGAGGAAAATTTTGAATGGCTAAATTTCTATCTACTCAGAGGGATTTGTCTCCCTAGGATACATCAGGGCTTAGACATTTAATCTGAGTCTAACAAAATCATAATTTATTTTTACAAATTGTATGTCCTTTTATAGCCCACGCTTCAAAGAGATTAAGAGAGCCCTCCTGAGAAGAGATTAGATCAGATGGATAAAAGAGCAACTCACTTGCACGTTGGATTAAGGTAGAGGTACAGAGGAATTGTAAGTATTGGAGATTATGATCGAAAATCTGAGATAAGTACAAAAGGGCTTCAGTGAGGTCTTGTGGCATCAGAGTCCAGGTGTATTGCTGTTTTCCCATGTTAAGGTGAAAATGTATTGGAAATCAGGATGTAAGGGAAAACTAAAGAAGACTAAACAGACATCTACTACTCTGAAGTGTGTTGAATTTGAAGGATAGGTACCAGGATAGTGTTTGGGTTGGGCACTATAGGGAAATGTGGGCAATACTGTATGATTTATTACCTTCATGCCTTGTACAAAGTGTTACCTATGTCCATTAGGCTATCTTTTACTGGATGGTTAGGAGCTTTGCAGGCAATAGTACAAAGAATGAAATCTGCCACAATGGTCATACTCCCTCTAGTGCTTTAGGTTTTAGGGGATACTGGCCAATTCAGCAAGAGATATTGTGGAGTCAATAGTGACTTGCAAAGGTTCTATCTATGTCCTTTATTTTTCTCATATCTGTAGATGAGGGAGCCCAGCGGATATTGGGTATTGAAGAAATTAAATTAGAAAACAGAAGTGATTTTAAGGGAACTCAGGAGTAGGCTTTAGGTGGTAGTCAAGTAGTTGAGGGAAGCCATCATAAGATGGCATACTGGGTTATCAGACTCTAAGAGATCAAGAAAAAGACCTTTCGGTACATACCTAATAGTAGTTCCCCAATGTGCCCAGAGGTCCATTCTCAATAGGTTGGGGAGGGTGGAAGTACTGCAGCAAAAGGCATATTGAAAAGTTAAGCATCCCTAAGAAATAAGAAAATGGTTAGAAGAAAGGGAGAAATTGTATTCAATGGGTAAGGCCCACCTGAGATTTTTTATTAACCTGACAGAAGGTAGTGGGAAACTAAAAGTGATTAAAGGTACTGAGTATGGTTCCAGTTCTCTACTAAAAATGAGATTTGATCATTTCTGAATATATAAAGTTATTTCTATTTGCTGATTCAAAGGCGATTGGGAAAAGTGGAGGATGCCTTTCTTTGGGGAGGGGAATTTCTTTCTCCCTTCCTTCCTTCCTTCCTTCCTTCCTTCCTTCCTTCCTTCCTTCCTTCCTT
>PITA01029962.1:0-17018 GCA_004023965.1 Spilogale gracilis | reverse complement strand
CTCTCTCTCTCTCCAACACACCTACCTAAGATGGGCTAATGTGTGCTTAGCCTCAGGGAACCTGTGTGAGCTGCCATGCCACTGGGGAGACGTGCAGCTCCCAGTAGCAAACATTTCAGCTGTGTTTTCCTTTCTCCCTCACTGGAGACAGGGGCCAGGGGTTGCTTGGAGCCAGGTGGTGGGGGTGCAGGGTCGGGCAGGGGAGGGGAAAAGTGGGAGGGAGGGTCACAAAAGACACGAGGAAATGAGGGGGTGATGGAGATGCTCACCCTCTTGTTCACAGCACTGGTTTTGCAGGTGTATATGTTGAGCTCACTAAAAGGTACCCTTAAAATATATGTTCTTTATTATATGTCAATTAACCTTTACACAAAGTAACTACCACGTTTGGTAGTTATGCACATCGAGCACTGTGCTCACTTCTTATAGACATCATCTTGATGAAATCCCACTCAGCTCCACTTCACAAAGAAACTGAGGTTCAGGAAGTAAAGTCCACAGGGCTGAGAGCAGGTTCGTCTGACTACCAAGCACATTCTCTTCCTGTGCTCAGTGGACAACAGCACCCCTTACCATAGACAGCCGGCTCTTGAATGACGCGGGTTGGAACTACACGGGTCCGCCTATGGGTGAATTTTTTTTTAAACAAATATAGTTCAGTCCTAGAAATGTGTTTTCCTTATGATTTTCTTCACAGCATTCTCTTTTCCCTAGCTTACTTCATTATAAAAATACACTATACAATACAAATAACATGCAAAATATGTGTTAATTGACTGTGATATGGGAAGGTTTCCAGTCAACGGGAGGTGACTGGTAGTTAAGTTCTGGGGGAGTCAAAAGTTAGATGCTGATTTTTGACTGTTGGGGGCTCAGCGCCCCTAACCCCTGCATTACTGAACAGCTAAAAGCAAACAGGGCTTAACTTCTCTATCAATTACAATGAGCTAAGTACTTCACACACATCAGCTCATTTCACCCTCATAGGACACGATTAGGAGAGTTTGTGTCTGACCCAAGGCAGACAACAAGTAGATCTGGGATTGAATACAAGGAATCTGAGGCCAGAAACACAAGCCCTAAGCATAGGACAGCCTTACTGGTTTCTCCTGAGAGCTCTTCTTGAATAAAATGCTTGTCCACAAATATCTGTCACAGGGTCTGCTTCTGAGGAAAATGGCTTAGACGTGAGGCCAAGAGGCTTTGCCCAACCAGTAAGAGGAGCGGGGGATCCCTTCTGGGGACAGAATCACTGCTAAAACAACAAAAATCAGAAACACAGAGTCTTGAGACCAGAGGATGCTCAGTCAGAAGTGTAGTCTTGGGATGGGGACGGCAAAGGTGGAGCTGGGCGCATGGAGGGGAGGGCTCACTGCAAAGTCCACCTCAGATCCCAAGCAGAAGATCTTTCCCTAGTTCCCCCGGCATCATAGACTACCAAAAGGGGCCAGCTTTACTGTCGATCAATTTGGCAACTTTAAATTGTTCCCCGCCCCACGGTGGCTCAGCCAGGGGCTTGGGAGGGGGAAGCTCAATTACAAAGGAGGAGACTCATCTATCATTCCCTCCACATCATTCCCCGGGGTTCCTGCTCTGGGCCAGATATTGTGTTGGGTGCTGGAGGAGTCCAACAATGAACAGATGCTGCCACATGGTCTCGGGGAGCCTGCGAGACAGCCCCGGGAATGAGTCATGCCAACCACACAGTGATTTGATGGAGGAAAGCAGGGGGTGCTATGGACACAAGATGAGGAGCATCTGACTCTTTGCTCCTCCAACTTCAGCCCATGAACCCACAGCACCAGGCATCACCCAGGCATCTATTAGCAATGCAGAGTCCTAGGCCCCGCCGCAGACTCACTGACTCAGGATCTGCATTTTCTCAAAGTCCCATAGTGGTTTGAGCGCACGTTAAAAGTTTGAGGAGCATCAATCTAAAGGAATCAGGGCCAAGGCCGACTGAGGCATGGTATGTGTGTGTGTGTACGTGTGTGGCAGGAGGGGGATTGGGGGGGGCGGTGTCAGAGAATGTTGCCTAGAGATGACATGTGAGCTGAGCAAATGTAGGAGTCAGCCAGGGGTGGCGCAGAGTGCCTGGCTGCTCTGCCAACCTGCTTCTTCCTGTGTGGCTGGACCATGTTCCCAGCTTTCCCTGAGGGTGGCCATGGGACTGGGTTCAGACAGAACATAGAAGGAAGCCTTGGGCACCATTTGCAAGCCTGGCCTGCGAAAACCTCCAACGTTTGATCCTCCTTGCTCCTTCCCTGTTGGCCAACCAAAGGGAGAGGACACCAAGGAGGTCAGATTTACAGGACAGAGGGACGGAGCCTAGGTCCCTGATGGATGAGGTGGCCCAATGGTCAGAGGGCTCCCTGCTGGACAGGAGCCGGAAATGCAGTTCTACTGTGTTAAGCCCCTGAGATGTGGGGGTTGATTTACATGGCTGTCCTCTCCCCACAATATAACAGGCAAGAAAAGCTCGTGACTTTTTGTTTGTTTATCTGTTTTTGGTTTCAGAAGGTGATCAGAGGTAGGAACAAGCTGGATCATGAGGGAGGCAGAGGCCATGCTAAGAAACCACGATTTTCAGTGATTTTTCTTAAATGTGTGAGGGGATTGGAGTCAGAGACCCCCTACTAGCAGCTGATGAAGACGTTCTTCCTCCTCCAATCCACTCAAACAATTCAACAGACGGTTTCAGAGGATTCTCTCTCTTAAGCCCATTTGGGGCTCCATGGGCTCCAGATTAAGAAATACTTTGGGTAACAGGGAACCATTTGCAAAAGGTAAAGTCATGTCAGATGTATCTAGAGAACACTTTCCTAGTAGTCAGCTACAGGTTGTTTTCCTTTTGTTTTAACTCATGAGAAGTCATCTTTGATTCTATGGTGAAAAACAATGAGAAAAGCAACAGAGACGCATCAGCACATACTTGTTAGAATGGCCAGACCCCAGCACACAGACAAAGCCAAATGCTGGCGAGGACACAGAGCATTGGGAACTGACCTACACTGCTGGTGGGAATGCACATGGTAGTATGGGCACTTTGGAAGACAGTTTGGAGATTTCTTGCAAAAGAAATTCTTTTCTTGCTGTGTGATCAGCAGTCTCACTCCTTGGAATTTCCTCAAATGTGTTGAAAAGTGATATCCATCCGAAAACCTGCACACAGATGTTTAGAGTAGCTGTACTCATAATTGTCAAAACTTGGAAGCAACTAACATGTCCTTCATTAGGTGGTGAATGGATAAACTGTACATCCAGACAGTGGAATATTATTCAATGCTAAAAAGAAAGTATTGAGCCATGAAAAAACATGGAAGAACCTTAAATGCACATCACGGAATGAAAGAAGCCAGACTGAAAAGGCTCTATACTGTCTGATTCTAACCATGTGACCTTCTGGAAAAGGCAAAGCTAGGGAGACAGTAAAAAAAGACCAGTGATTGCCAGGGGATTGGGGAGGGTGGGATGTATAGGGGATTTTCAGGGCAGGGAAATTCGTCTGCATGATACCATAAGGAGAGACCCATGTCATTACGTGTGTGTCCAACCCATGGAATACACACGAGCTAGAGTGAACCCTGATGGAAACAATGGACTCTGGGGGATGATGACCCGTCCATGTGACCCTCCATGGAGGGCCATCCATCATAACAAATACTCAGTTTAGCCTGGGGTGTTGAGAGTGGCCGTACAGGTGTATGGGCAGGGGGTGTATGAGAAATCTCTATAGCTTCCTTTCAATTTTGCTGTGAACCTTAAACGGCTCTACAAATAATAATAATAATACAGTCTTAAGAAAAAAACTTGAGAGAAAGCATGATACCCTTCCCAGCTAATCCAGCTGGAGCAATCTATTCAAAAAGGCCATGGACAGCAGCATTTATTCAGCATCAGAAAAGAGGTGTCTGAGTGGGGCCCTCCGTTCTTTGGAATTGTCGCCTCTGTTTACCTGGTGGCGCAGGGACAGGAGAGCCTGACTTTTCAATGTCCGTGGGGACAGGTTCCCAGCGCCCCCCCCCCCCCCCCCGCCCATCTTCACGGGCCTGTTACCAAGCGGCTCTTTTCTCCCCACGGCCGCTAGAGGGCGCAAGGACCCCGGGCCGCTGCCGGACCTCGGCGTGGCCCAGGCCGCTGGAGTTGAGGCCTGAGCCACAGAAGGCTCTGGAAAGCCCCAGGGCGGCAGGTAAACACTCCTGCCACAGAGCGTGTGTTGGCGGCTCCTCCGGCCTCCAGGTGGCTGGAGGGATGAGGTGGCTGTTCCCGGAGCCCCAGGGCAACACCGTCTGGGGTCCCCTCACGTCTGCATTCCTGAACCCATGACCCCAGGGGCAGCCGCCGCGGGGCCCGAAACCCTCCCGGCCCCTGTGCACCCCCTCTGGCCGGGTCTGAGCGTACGCAGATCCGCCGCGGGCCACAGTAACCCTGGCAGCCTCCTCTCCAAGTCTTGGTTTTCACTTACTGTAAGTAACGCCGCTTCTCCTCGGGTGAGTCTCGAGGGCAGGAGGAGCAGAAGGGCGGCGCGGAGCTCGGAGTGCGCATGAGCCAACATGGCGGCCCCCACGGGCGCCCCGGGCGTGCGCGCTGCCCGCTGAGCGGCGTTGAGGAGAGCTGGCACCGGGAGGTTCCAAGGCCCCGGGCTGTGCAGGTGCACGGGCGTGGGGTCAAGTCCAGCTCTGCCATCTACCAGCAGCCCTTCCTACTTTCCCACTGCAGGCCTCAGGGCCTTCATCCTGAAAGTGGGGGTGACGTCCAGGTCAGGGATGGGAGATCATGGCTCGCCAGCACTCCCCACAGCAGGGCCTCAACTCATGGTGGCTGAAATGAGACAGTGGCTTAAAACAACCGTGTTATTATCCCTGCAGTACTGTGGGTGGACACGGCGGGCTAGCCTGCTCCGCAGCTGATGCTGCCTGGGGTCTGCCACGCTGTTACCCTCTTACGGGCTAGGGTCATCTGAAGGCTACAGGGGGACCCTGAGAAGGCTGGGCCCCTCTCCACTGCAAGCTGCCGGCCTCAGGGTCTCTCTTCTCCACCAACTTCCTCCTGCAGCACTGCAGAGCTCTAGCTACTGTATCTGGGGACTCCCCAAAAATGCACGGTGGCTCTGCCAGCCCTCCTGAGGTTTGAGTCTGAGCTGACCGGGAACCTCACCCGTCACTGCCCACTGGTAAGCCCCAGGCAGCCAGGCTTAGTGTGTGTGGGGGAAGCTACCCCAGAGAAATGGCTCCCAGGGAACTACTGTTGGGGTCTGGGCACCAGAGATGGAACAAATCACCATAAACATAATGGCTTAAAATAATACCTATTTATTGTCTGACAGTCTTGGAGGTTAGAAGTCCAAACAGGTCTCACCGATCTAAATTCAGAATGTGCCCTGGACGCCTGACTTTCTGGAGGCTCTAGGAGAGACTCCTTTCTCTTGGCTGTCCCAGCTTCTAGAGACCAGTGACATTCCCTACTTTGTGGCCCCTTCCCCATCCTCAAAGCACATCTCCACCCTCGGCATACACCAACATATACCTCCCTTTTTTTTTTTTTTTTTAAGATTTCATGTGTTTATTTGACAGAGAGAGACACAGCAAAATAAGGAACACAGCAGGGAGAGTGAGAGAGGGAGAATCAGGCTCCCCACTAAGCAGAGAGCCCCATGTGGGACTCGATCCCAGGATCCTGTGATCATGACCTGAGCCAAAGGCAGCCATTTAACGACTGAGCCACCCAGGCACCCCAACATGCCCTCTTTTAATTCTCTGATTCTCCTGCCTCCCCTTAGAAGGCTCCTGATGATTATATAGGATTGACCTGAATAATCCAGATACAACGTCCCCATCTCAAGGCTACCAAATTAATGGTGCTTATTCCATCCTAATCCTTAATTTCCTCCTCATTAGTAACATAACGTCTTCATAGATTCCAGGCATTAGGACGTGGACATCTCTGGGGGACGTTCTTCCGCCTACCACACATAGGAAGAGAGACAGTTGACCGATCTGACTACATTTCTTCCCAAACTGGAGATTTGACTGATCCTGAATCGTGTTTCAAGAGAAATGTTCTGCACACCCTTCCATAAACACTCCCTTTTGGTTGTTTTCATTCAACTGAACATTGCTTGAGCTAGAAGCCCCTGTTTTAGAGATTGTACAGAACTAGATAATTCCTGTCTTCGAGAAGTTTGCTTCTGTGGCCCCCATCTTTCCCCCCAGAAACCATTTCTCTTTCTTCTGGCTTACAGCCTCCTGATGTTGTGCAGACTGAAATGGACCCAGCTCCAGTGAATCCCCATTGGTTTGGCCCAGGGTCAGAAAACTATGGCTCACAAGTCAGGTTCAGCCTGCCACCTGTCTTTGCAAACAAAGTTTTGTTGGAAGAGAGCCGTGCCAATTCACCCAATACTGTCTGTGGCTACTTTGGGGCCTGCAGGATGGAATAGTTGCAAGAAAGTTTGGCCCACAAAGCCAAAGAAATTGACTCTATGGCCCAAAGCAGAAAAAGTTCCTGACCTCTCGTTTATTTTATTTATTTTTAAAAAGATTTTATTTATTTATTTGATAGAGAGATAGCTTACAAGCAGGGGAAGCAGGAGAGGGAGGAGCAGACTTCCCACTGAACAGGGAGCCTGTTGGGGCTCTATCCCAGGACCCTGGGATCATGACCTGAGCTGAAGGCAGATGCTTAACCGACTGAGCCACCTGGGCACCCCAAAAATAAAATCTTTAAAAATAAATAAATAAATAGCATTTATTTAGAGATGCAGAAAAATTGCAAAGATAACATGAAAAATTCCCATCTACCTGCACACAGTTTCTCCTATTAGTATCTTACATTAGTATGTACATTCGTTACAATTGATGAGCTGATATTGGTCCATTATTATTAACCAAAATCCAGACTTTATTCAGATGTTCTTATTTTTTACTTAATGTCCCTTTTCTGTTCCAGGGTCCCATCCAGAATACTACTTTGCATTTATTTGTCATTTTTCCTTAGGTTCCTCTCTGACTTGCCTTGTCTTTGATGACCTTGACAGCTTTTTTTTTTTTTTAAGATTTTATTTATTTATTTGACAGAGAGAAACACAGCCAGAGAGGGAACACAAGCAGAGGGACTGAGAGGGGGAGAAGCAGGCCTCCCGCGGAGCAGAAAGCCCGATGTGGGGCTCGATCCCGGGTCTCCAGGATCATGACCTGAGCCGAAGGCAGTCGCTTAACCAACTGAGCCACCCAGGTGCCCCGACCTTGACACCTTGACAGCTTTAAGGAGTACTGCCTAGCTGTTTACATAATGCCTCTCAGTTGGGATATGTCTGATGTTTTTTCTAATGAAGAGCCTGGGATGATGGAGCTGGGGAGGAAGACCACACTGATAAAGTGCCATTCTCATTGCATCAAATCAAGGGTGCAGGTTACCAGCCTAACTTCTCACTGTTGGTGTTGACTTTGACGATGACCTGGATAAGGTAATGTCTCTCAGGTTTCTTTACTGTCTGTGATTTTGTTCTTGTCTGTGAGATATATATATATATATACATATATATATATTTTATCCATCTTTTTTGACAGTGATATCTTTTTTTTTTAAAGTTTTTATTTATTTGACAGAGAGAAACACAGCCAGAGAGGGAACACAAGCAGGGGGAGCGAGAGAGGGAGAAGCAGGCTTCCCGCCGAGCAGGGAGCCCGATGTGGGGCTCGATCCCGGGTCTCCGGGATCATGACCTGAGCCGAAGGCAGACGCTTAACCAACTGAGCCACCCAGGTGCCCCTGACAGTGATATCTTGATGAATGGAAAATGTTTATCTCAGGGTTCCTGGCTGACTCAGTTGGTAGAGCATGCAACTCTTGATCTTGGGATTGTGAGTTTGAGCCCCGCATTGGGCGTAGAGATTAAAAAATAAAATCTTAAGGGTGCTTGGGTGGTTTAGTTGTTGAGCCTCTGGCTCATTGTTTCAGCTCAGGTCATGATCTTGGGGTTGTGGGATCAAGCCCAGTGTTGGGCTCACTGTGGAGTCTGCTGGAGATTGTCTCCCACTCCCTCTTCTCCTCCCCCTTTGCTCCTCCTCCTGCTCATGCTCTCTCTCTCTCTTTCTCTCTCAAATAAATAAATAAAATCTTAGAAAAAAGAAAACATTAAAAGAAAAATATTAGTCGGAGTGCCTGGGTGCCTCAGAGGGTTAAGCCTCTGCCTTCGGCTCAGGTCATGATCTCAGGGTCCTGGGATCGAGGCCCGCATCAGGCTCTCTTCTCAGCAAGGAGCCTGCTTCCCCCTCTTTCTCTGCCTACCTCTCTGCCTATTTGTGACCTCTCTCTCTGTCAAATAAATAAATAAAATCTTTAAAAACAAAACCTTTAAAAAAATTAGTCTCAGAAAATGATGTAAAGTACAGATAGTTAAATATTATGTGTGTGTGTGCATGTGTACCATACACATTATTTTTACCTGCCCTGCATTGATTCTTTGTTCCTCAGGTAACACCTTCCCCAATTTTCTTTGGGGAATGACCGGTCCTTCTTTCTCAGCTCATGTGGTGTTTTAGGGACTGATCCCATTCCTAGATTCCTGGAGTGGGCACATGACCAACTTAACCAATTAGGGCACCGCATCCTCATAATGGTTTAATGGTGGACATATGACCCAAATGTGCCCAGTGAGCATCAGCCTGGGAAAGAGATATTGTCCATCCATTGGCATGCCTAAGCTGATAGGGTATGAGCTTGGAGAACCAATGGGAGCAAAGCAGAGTTGAGAGAAGGAAAAAGACAGAGTCCTGACACATTATTTGACACATGTATCCAACTATGCCCAAAGCTAGTATATTCCTTTTTAGTTGTGTGGGTCAATTCTTCTCCTATTTTAAAAACAATTTTTTCCTACATTTCTTTAGTTCTCTGTTATGTTTGTCTATCTATTACGATCATCATTAGCTGCCTCTTTGGCACAGTAAGTCTCATATCTATCACTATCATCAACTTGAAAAAAACAAAAAAGTACAAAATTTAACATTAACGCCCCACTGTCTTCCGATAGATAGTCCACATGCAGTCTGCCCCAGTTGTTCCCATCACGTCCTTCTTGTCTTCAGTTCAGGATCACACACTGCACTCTCTTGTCCGATCCCCAGTCTCCTCCAACCCACAACTGTTCTCCAGCCATTTTTGCTTTTCATGGCACTGATGCTTCCGTCCAGACAGTTATTTTGTAGAACATCTCAATTTGGATTTGTAAAATTGTTTTCTACTGCTGAGGTTCTTCTTAAAAAGCTTATTTATTTATTTATTTATTTATTTATTTATTATTTAGTGATCTCTGTGCCCAATGTGGGGCTCAAAATCATGACCCTGAGATCAGGAGACACCTGCTCTTTTGCCTGAGCCAGTCGGGCGCCCCTCCACTGTTTAGATGCTGATGGAATGTTTTTAGGGAGAGGACTTCCTAAGTGATGTTATGTCCCTGAGTTCCTCACCAACTGAGGGCCCTTGATGTTGATTTTTCTCACCATTGGTAGTAAGTTGGGCTATTTACTGAAGGTGACATCTTCCAGACTTATCCATCGTAAAGGCACCTTCTGTTATTTGTATTTCATAGGTAATCTGGGGGGTGAAACTTTAAGACTGTGTACACCTCCACCCCTACACACACACACACACACACACACACACACACACACAGAGCTTTTAATTAATTAATTAATTTATAGTAGACTCTATGCCTAGCATGGAGCCCCACGGCGGGGCTCAAAGTCATGACCCTGAGATAAAAACCTGAGCTGTGATCAGGAGCTGGGTGCTTCACCAAGTGAGCCACCCACATGCCCCAACACATACAGCTTTTTATTTTATTTATTTATTTTATTTGTTTATTTAAGATTTTATGTATTTACTTGAGAGAGAGAAAAAGAGAACACACAAACAGGGTAAGTAGAAGGCAGAGGAAGAAGCAGGCTCCTCCTCAAACAAGGCGAGCCTGACATGGGGTTTGATCCCAGGACCCTGGGATCATGACCTGACCCAAATGTAGGTACTTAACCAACTGAGCCACCCAGGTATCCCCATGTACAGCTTTTGAAAAAGCAGAGAAACACAGTGAGAGAGGGAACAAAAGCAGGGAGAGTGAGAGAGGGAGAAGCAGGCTTCTTACTGAGCAGGGAGCCCAATGCGGGGCTTGATCCCAGGATTCCGGGATCATGAGCTGAGCCGAAGGCAGTCGCTTAACCAACTGAGCCACCCAGGCGCCCCAATGCTAAGTTTTTGAAATCCAGTGTGCATTGAATGCTTACAGCACTTCTCAGTTTGGACTAGCCCCACTTCAAGTTCTCAGGAGTCACAAGTGGCTGACAGCTTCCATGTTGGACATCCCATCTTTGGAGGGATGAAAGAGCCAATGAGAAAGGCTGCAGAGACCTTTTTTTTTTTTTTTTTTTTTTTTTAATATAGGCATGGAGCCCAATATGGATTTTGAATTCAAGACCCGAGTTGAAATCAAGGTCAGATACGTAACCAACTGAACCATCTAGGCATTCCTACAAAGAGCATTTTAAGCTGAGGAAATCAGGCTGAGCACAAAGGGCCAGGTTGAGAAGCATCAGGTCTGAGTTAATGTAATTCTTCACTTGATGGGATTTTTAGCAAACACAGGATTCACCCAGAGGTGAGGGATGGTGGCATCCCTTTCTCTTTCAAAAGCTCCCTGATGCCATAAAGATTGCCCCCTTTTCCCCTCATAAGTGCAGTTCCAGGTCCACTATAATGAGTGGTGAATCAGACTTCCTACATTCAAATCTTTGCTCTGCTGCGTATTGCTGTGTGACCTTGGCAAATCACTGACTCTCTCTGTGCCTCAGTTTTTTTTTCATCCCTAAAGGGTGGATGATGATAATAGAACTTGTTTCAGAGGTTGTTTCAAGGAGCATCTATTGAGCACTCAGAACTGCACTGGGCCTGTGGGAAGCATGCTTTGGGCACCAGCTCTGGACTTGGAATTACTTTCAGCTCTGAAGTTAATGATGTGCAAGAAGAAACAAGGAGGGGATGAAACTATTGGCAGCTGGGTTTAGTGAGCTTCAGACAGGAGAAGGAAGAAGGGAGGTGAATGTTCCAAGAATGTAATTCATTTGAAGGCATAACATACGGAAGTGGGTGGCACTGTAGATAGGAAAGCAAACTGGAAGAAGCTAGCCAACAAGCAAAATGAACCAGGAAATAAATGGATCTAGAAAAATAATGTCCCTTATTTTTTGCCTCCCTGCTTTGCATCAAGATTCGGAAACTCTATGCCTTTAGGAACTAGCTGGTTTTGCCAGTAAGTGAAGCAGCCTGAGGATAAGGATAGGGTGTTGGGGGGCGTCTGGGTGGCTCAGTTGGTTAAGCGACTGCCTTCGGCTCAGGTCATGATCCCGGAGACCGGGGATCGAGTCCCACATCGGGCTCTCTGCTCGGCAGGAAGCCTGCTTCTCCCTCTCTCACTCCCCCTACTTGTGTTTCCTCTCTGGATGTGTTTGTCTCTGTCAAATAAATAATAAAAAATCTTAAAAAAAAAAAAAGGATAGGGTGTTGGTGAGGTCTGTGGCCACGAGTTTCTCAGCTCAGCCAAGTGAAATCAGTACTAAAATGCGTTACTCTAGTTGGTGTAATGGGTGAGAGCATTTACAGTTGGAATCTCATGGGACCGTGGACAGGTCGCTTAAACGCCCCCTACTTCAGCTTCCTCATCTGTTAAATGGGGATAATAATAACAATATACAGGGGCATCTGGGTGGCTCAGGCAGTTAAACAACTGACTTGATTTCGGCTCAGGTCATGATCTCAGGGTCTTGAGATCTAGCCCCGCATCGGGCTCCACGTTGAGCATGGAACCTGGTTAAGATTCTCTCTCCCTTTGTCCCTCTGCTGGAGTGTGCTCTTTCTCTGTCTCTCAAAAAGAAAAAAAAAGTAACAGTTTACAAAGGTGAATTACTTAGAACAGTACCTGATACATAGCCATTCAGACAGGTATTAGCTATCATTATTATTGTCGTTGGTGTTGTCATTAGTTGCACTGCAGAAATGAAAGTAGTGGGACCTGGCTCAAGCTAATCCTTATACTGGCATAATGGCATTAGCATGGAAGGCAGATAGCCCCAGATCTGCCACTCACTACCCGAGTGACTCATTTGCGTTACATAACGTCTTTGAGTTCATCTTTCTCAAATGTAAAATGAAGGTAAATTCATGCATCAGTCAGATGTTTTTGTCTGGGAAGAACAGAAATTTATATTAACCATAAGCAAATGTATTATTTCACATAGCAGAGAGCCCAGAGATGGGGTGTCCTTCAGGCATGGCTAATCCAGAAACTGAATCCCAGAAACATTCCTTCTCTATCCAGGCTTCACCTTAAGGCTACGGATGAATTTCTTTTGTGGTCACGGGTGGCCTCACATGGTAACTGAGGCTCTATGCCTTGTGCATACCCAGTGAGCAATGGAGAGCCCCCCTCTGTCTCCCAATCTTTGCAGTGTAATTGGTCTCATACCTACTCATGGATTGGAAGTGCCCAAAGCTGATTGGCTTAGGCCTAGATTCCTGAACCAATCACAGGCAGGGAAATAGGATATATTTTATATATAAAAATTTATTTCATTTACTTGTCAGAGAGAGAGAGAGAACACAAGCAGGGGGAGCAGCAGGCAGTGAGAGAAGCAGGCTCACCTCTGAGCAAGGAGCCCGATGCCAGACTCAGTCTCAAGACCTTGGGATCATGACCTGAGCCAAAGGCAGATACTTAACCAACCAACTGAGCCATCCAGGCGCCCCACCTGGGGATGTTTTATAGGAGAAAGGGAGAAAGTGCCATGTTTACCCTGATGCTTGATGTGGACTCATAATTCTGGGCTTTGTGACCCAGAAAAAATGCAAAAGGCCTGGTGTCACACCATCTAGCAGGACTCTTTGGGGGTTCATCAAAAGCATTTTGTTTAATGTACCCACAGAGGCTTCTCCTTGTGGAAGCTACTCTCCCTGCTACCAGAGATGCTTTCCTAGAATAGCTACAGTGCAGGGGGTGGAGGTAGCTAAATTCTCATCCATCGTCTGCTGAGAAGCCAACGTCATTTTTCATCACGACCTCCCGGGACGCTAACTCCAGCACACCACTCCTCTTTGTGCCCTGGGTATAGTCTGAATCTCACCTCCCAGGGTTCTTCAGCCAGAGAGTCTCCCTGTCAACCCAGGAGAATGATCGCTGTGACCAAATGCTTCCTCCTTTGTCAGGAGTCAGCTAGGACTGGAATGCATGCAGCTAGCTTAAGCAAAAGGGAGAGCTTACTATAAGGATACAGAGCGTCTTGCAGAACCTAAAGGCCTCAGGAGGGTCCAGAAATGGAAAGCGATCAGAATTGCAAACCAGATTTGCATTTCTGGAGCCTCTTGGCTGTGTTTTCCTCTACAAGTTGGATTTCTTATTCTTTCTCTCTCCAGCCTAATTTCCCAAGGACTGTGGCAGCCCCAGAGCTCAGTCCTGGCCGCATGGTGTCTTTCTCTCACTGTCTGTCTGTGTGGCCTGGCAAAGGATGCAGGTTGGCCACAGATGGTTAAGCAGATTCCATACTGTACAAGGACCCCTGAGCTAGGAGACCCTCCTGTGTTTGTCAAGTCATGTGCACAGGCTCAGGGGCACTTCCACCCACAGGGAAGGTCTGCCCCTAACTCAACAAAGCTGTTGTATAGGTTAGTGGCTCCCAGAGTGAACTCTGGACTCATCTTCCAACCACAGCCCTTGAATCCCTTCAAAGAACTATTGTCTCCCAGCTGCTAGCAGCTTGGTTGGGATTGTCGGTCAGGGTGTCAAAGGGTAAGGATGTGCTGAAGCTAGATCTGTCTTGGAATCTGAATCTTGGAGCCTACTTGCCAGCAGCACTGCCTGGAGAGACTGTCTGGTCCTGCCTCCTAGATTCCCAAGGCTGCTCTTGTCCTTGTTCATCTTCTCCTTTGACTGTCTGATCTATCCTCTCTCCTTCCAACAATTGCCTATTTTTTGCTTAAAACAGTCAGAGTAGGGTGCTCGGGTGGCTCAATTGGTTGGGCAACTGCCTTTGGCTCAGGTCGTGATCCTGGAATGCCAGGATTGAGTCCCACATTGGACTCCCAGCTCCACGGGGAGTCTGCTTCTCCCTCTGACCTTCTTCCCTGTCATGCTCTCTCTCTCAAGTAAATAAATAAATAAAATATTTAAAAAAAAAAAAGAGTAAAGTTAGATGCTGCTTATAACCAAAGAAACCAGCTTACAACAGTGGTCACAACAACAGACATAGTTGAGCACTTCCTATGTGCCGGGCCCTGTTCAAAACACTTTTTGTGTAGACTCATTTGCTCCTTATGACAACCCTATGAGGTAGGGACTATTTTAATTATCCCCATTTCACAGATGTGAAAGCCAAGGCCCGACAGGCAAAGTAATTGTCCTGAGCGACCACCCAGGTATTAAGCTTGGATTTAGATTTAGGCAGCCTGGCTCCAGAGTCTAATTCTTCTTCAGTCCCAATTCCAGATTCCCAGAGAAAGGATTCCTCTTTGCTCCAGATGAGTCAGATGTACAACCCTAGTCCAGTAAGTGATACCGGGGCATGACACCCAAACATGGCTGCCGGAGACAATTTGCTAAGGGTGAGGAGAGTAGCTTCCACTTAACTGTGTTAAGTCATGTTCCCCGGTCCCCCTTTCTGGGGACACAGTGGGATGGGATGGCACCTTCTGCTCCCTGCGGTATGTGTGAGGCTCCGTGATTCTTCTGGCTGGTGAGTTGTGTGTGAAAGGGACCGTGTAAGACACTTAGTGGCTCCTGTTCTCTTTGGCACCGTAGCCAGCCATGCTAGCCTGAGTCACCATGAGGAGCAGAGTCTCTGACACCTGGCAGTGGATTTGCAGTGTGAACAAGAAATAAACCTTTGGTCTTTTAGGCTGCTGGAGTCACTGGGCTCTTGGGGTCATTTGTCACTCAGTGGAACCCTATCCTGACTGATAGAGTTAAGTGAGTCATCTTAAAAACCTCTTTCTCAGGGCGCCTGGGTGACTCAGTTGGTTAAGCCACTGCTTTCGGCTCAGGTCATGATCCTGGAGACCTGGGATCATGACCCAAGCCAAAGGCAGTTGCTTAATGACTGAGCCACCCAGGTGCCCCTCAAATAAATATTTTTTTTAAAGATGTTTATTTATTTATTTGTCAGAGAGACAGAGAACATAGGCAGGGGGAGCAGTGGGCAGAGGGAGAAGCAGACTCCCCTCTGAACAGGGACCCTGATGTGGGACTTGATTCTAGAACCCCAGGATTGTAACCTGAGCAGAAGGCAGATGCTTCACGAGAGCCAGCCGGGCACCCTGATAAATACATAGAATCTTTTTTAAAAATCTAGCCTAAAAAAAAAAAATAAATAAAAAATAAAAATCTAGCCTACTTTGGGTGACACCGTGCTGAAAACAAACCTAGTGCTTTTTGGATCCCAAATGTGGCCCTTGCCCCCTCTTCAGCCCCACACATAGAATTCCCAGCCAATTTCCCTTCCTACTGTGAATGGAGGAGTCCTTGGGGTTGACAGGACATCTGAGCGACGTCTGTGTGCTCACTGGAGGAAGAGAGAAACGAGGTCTGGATGCCAACCCTGTGCCTGGGGACACCTCTCCCTGGGGGTGCCCACACTTCCTGTTTGTGGTGCCCATCGGAGCCTGCCTCCTGTTCAGGGTGCCCCAGGTAGGAAGGCAGTGTGGTGTGGCAGCTGAGCACTCAGACAACCCGGAGTGCAGACCCACGCTTTGCCTCTTACTAGCTGGGTGACTTTGGTTACTTTATTTTATTTCCTTTTCTCAAGAAGCGGACATGATAATTTTAGTACCGTCTCCTGGGAGTGTTGCAAGAGTAAAAATGCAAATGTCATGCAAATTTGCCTAGTTGGTCGAAAAGAAATGTTTGCTCTTGCCTTTAATATTGTCTCAATAGGAGCCATAGGAAACTAAGAGCGGGTACATTTTCTAGACCCAGGTGTTCCCATCGGCTGGTATAAACATGAATAAAGAGAGAGGAAAATTTATAGCCAGTTAGTTATCCCTATTTAAAATAAAAATACCAGGGGCACCTGGGTGGCTCAGATGGTTAAGTGTCTGCTTTTGGCTCAGGTCTTGATCTCCTGGTCCTGGGATGGAGCCCCCTGTTAGTCTCTGGGCTCAGTGTGGAGTCTGTTTCTCCCTCTCCCTCTGCCTCTCCTCCCTGCTTGTGCTCTCCCTTTCACTCTCTCTCTGTCTCTCAAATGAATACATTCTTTAAAAAAATTAAATGAAGGGGCACCTGGGTGGCTCAGTTGTGAAGCATCTGCCTTCGGCTCAAGTCATAATCCTGGAGTCCTGGGATCGGGCCCCACATCAGGCTTCCTGCTTGGCAGGAAGCTTGCTTTTCCCTCTCTCACTCCCCCTGCTTGTGTTCCCTCTCTAGCTGTGTTTCCCCCTGTCAAATAAATAAATAAGTAAATAAATAAATAAATAAATAAATATTTTAAAAAATTAAATTAAAATATAAAAAATAACTTAAAAATACCAATTTAATAACCAAAAAAAAAGAAAACCCATATTGTATTCCTATGTTTCTCTACGCATGGTCCAAAAACCACATCTATGAGAGGCAGTGTGTGTGTGTGTGTGTGTTTCTGGGATGAGTTGCCTGCTGTTGGAAGTTGCAGGTGCGCAGACCTCAGCCCAGCCTGACCAAAGGTCGGACCTAGGAATCTGCATTTTTAAAAAGACTCCCAGATAGTCTTAGGCTTATTACATTGAAAAAACACTCTCTCTTCCTGAGATTATGCTGAGTGAAATAAGCCAAGAAGAGAAAGTCAAGTATCGCATGGTCTCACTTACTTGCGGTGCATGAGGGGCAAACTGGAGGACAGTGGCAGAAAGAAAGCAAATGGGAACTAGGGTAATCTAGGGAGGGAAACGAAACAACAGAGATTTTGAACACAGAAACAAACTGAGGGACTTGGAGGGAGGGGGGT